>JARACY010002530.1:0-41826 GCA_029255725.1 Scrobipalpa atriplicella
GGTGACCTTTAAAACCCCTATGAAAGAGCTTTCAGTGATCTTTAAAACCCCCATGAAAGAGCTAGTGATCTTTAAAACCCCTATGACAGAGCTATCGGTGATCTTTAAAACCCCCAAGAAATTACTATCAGTGATCTTTTAAACCCCCATGAAAGAGCTATCGATGATCTTTAAAACCCCATGAAAGGTCTAACGAGTAAATGGGTAATTTTCTATAGTGTTAAATGCCCGTAGGATCCTAGATTCGACACCTGTTATACATTTACATTAAAATTTATAACTCTACTTGTTATACATATCAATTTATAACTATAATTGGCTATGTTTAACTTGGCGAAGGCATCCTATCCAGTATTGCAAACTCACTGGTCCTTTGCAGTTATAAAATAGTAATTCTACAATAATCCTTATTATTTTAACAGCACACATAGTGAAATAATAAACTTTCAACAACCGACGCAAGTTTAAATATCTCGTGATATCTACAAAATATCTCTCCATATGGAATAGACTTGCTACAATATCAATTGCATTAAATTAAATAGTTAAAATCACATAAGATCACACATATAGCACAACTTTTAAGATAGATTACTTGTATATTTTTAAGACTAAACTTCTTAATAAGAAAATCCTAATGTTGCCTAATTCGTTAACACATAAAAATACGTCGCGTTGAGTAAATTGAAATTAAGGAACTCCAATAACTACAGTCAATTTTCCCGCGCTATTACAATCGGTATATTAGTCAAAGAAACACATTTTTCCTTTCGTAATATTATTATAGTATAGTTTACAAATATTGCAAACTTTTACCGTGGTTGGAGGAATATAATATAAGAATAAAAAATAAATTATTATGAAACACTAAGTTTGTCAATTTTAACACTATAGAAAATTACCCATTTACTCGTTAGACCTTTCATGGGGGTTTTAAAGATCATCGATAGCTCTTTCATGGGGGTTTAAAAGATCACTGATAGTAATTTCTTGGGGGTTTTAAAGATCACCGATAGCTCTGTCATAGGGGTTTTAAAGATCACTAGCTCTTTCATGGGGGTTTTAAAGATCACTGAAAGCTCTTTCATAGGGGTTTTAAAGGTCACCGATAGCTCTTGATCACCGATAGCTCTTTCTGCATATATTTTACTGAACGAAGTTCATCTAAAATTGAATTAGATTTTAATAACATCAAATCAGTAACAACTTCTTTTTATTAGTTTTTAAGGATCTCAAAGGACTACATTTCAGTTGCGTAACTGCTCATAGGTTTCTGGAATCATAAAAATTGGTGTAAGTATAGAATTATATAAATGGATATTAAAATCGATTGTTACTACGAAATAAGACTATATAGTCTTATTTATTTATTGTTGATAATAATTTATATTATAAGTCTGCTATTGACATGCTACAAAAGTAATATACACTTACTTGAGATTACTGTACGTACGTATGTGCCTAAATTTGCCCATTTTGAAACCATTACATCACAAAAATCACAAAGTTAAATATTTAGTCATTATGAGGTGGGGGTAAGAAAATTTTATGAGTAAATTATCTTTTATCTCTATTTTTTTCTTAAGTGTGGTAAAAAAAAAAAGTAATAGATTCTAAAATTTCTAAATGATTGAAAGTGTTCAATAACATAGAAACACATTTTTATTTATTTCAACTATTTTACCATGAGATTTTATTACTTTACCATGAGATTTTATTACATTATGAAAAAAACATTGAAGCACATCTTACTTGAGTTATAATTGGTTTTTTTTAAACACAATGGCGGTGTACACTATTAGGTAATTTTAAGAAGCCTGCAAAAAAGAAATAAAAGCCTTACACGTATGTTTTACATGTTTTATTGTTTTCTTATTTTATTATTCATAAACAGTTAGGGACATCCGCACGACGTTTACCTAATCTAAGCACATTGCACTTTATTTTTAATAAATTATTTTTATCATAAACACAGCTTGCAGGTGTCCGTCTATAGCCGCGATAAAATTATCTAAGAAACGATAAAAAGCTACCTACAGGTAACTTACACTTAACAAATCCTTGACGATGGTCAAAGTCACTTGTGATAATTATATTAATAATAATAGCCCTCCCATCGATTTTCGGTGATGGCGGCCAATCTCCCAGAGATCCTAGTTTTTAGTGCCCATGTGTTCGCGCTACACACAGGTGCACTCTCTAGTCCTTCAATCTCTTATATTCTGATGGGACAGATTGACTGACACGACCAGAGATAAATCAGGCGCAGGACCGACTATTTACATGCCCATCCGACAGCATGGATCATCTTACTTTTCGGACAATCAGGTGATCAGCCTGCAATGCCCTAACCAAACTAGAAACAACAACACAAAGTCATTGTCCCCCCCCGGTAATCGAACCCGGTACCTCCGGGTCGTGAGCCCATGGCTCAGACTGCTAGACCACGGAGGCAGTGAGATAATGATATTACTCAATTACCCACTAAATACACTTAAATAAGATAAACCTATTATAAATGAAATGATAATTAAAATCTCATGGTAAAGTAATAAAATCTCATGGTAAAATAGTTGAAATAAATAAAAATGTGTTTCTATGTTATTGAACACTTTCAATCATTTAGAAATTTTAGAATCTATTACTTTTTTTTTTTACCACACTTAAGAAAAAAATAGAGATAAAAGATAATTTACTCATAAAATTTCTTACCCCACCTCATAATGACTAAATATTTAACTTTGTGATTTTTGTGATGTAATGGTTTCAAAATGGGCAAATTTAGGCACATACGTACGTACAGTAATCTCAAGTAAGTGTATATTACTTTTGTAGCATGTCAATAGCAGACTTATAATATAAATTATTATCAACAATAAATAAATAAGACTATATAGTCTTATTTCGTAGTAACAATCGATTTTAATATCCATTTATATAATTCTATACTTACACCAATTTTTATGATTCCAGAAACCTATGAGCAGTTACGCAACTGAAATGTAGTCCTTTGAGATCCTTAAAAACTAATAAAAAGAAGTTGTTACTGATTTGATGTTATTAAAATCTAAATTTCAATTTTAGATGAACTTCGTTCAGTAAAATATATGCAGAAAGAGCTATCGGTGATCAAGAGCTATCGGTGACCTTTAAAACCCCTATGAAAGAGCTTTCAGTGATCTTTAAAAACCCCCATGAAAGAGCTAGTGATCTTTAAAACCCCTATGACAGAGCTATCGGTGATCTTTAAAACCCCCAAGAAATTACTATCAGTGATCTTTTAAACCCCCATGAAAGAGCTATCGATGATCTTTAAAACCCCCATGAAAGGTCTAACGAGTAAATGGGTAATTTTCTATAGTGTTAAATGCCCGTAGGATCCTAGATTCGACACCTGTTATACATTTACATTAAAATTTATAACTCTACTTGTTATACATATCAATTTATAACTATAATTGGCTATGTTTAACTTGGCGAAGGCATCCTATCCAGTATTGCAAACTCACTGGTCCTTTGCAGTTATAAAATAGTAATTCTACAATAATCCTTATTATTTTAACAGCACACATAGTGAAATAATAAACTTTCAACAACCGACGCAAGTTTAAATATCTCGTGATATCTACAAAATATCTCTCCATATGGAATAGACTTGCTACAATATCAATTGCATTAAATTAAATAGTTAAAATCACATAAGATCACACATATAGCACAACTTTTAAGATAGATTACTTGTATATTTTTAAGACTAAACTTCTTAATAAGAAAATCCTAATGTTGCCTAATTCGTTAACACATAAAAATACGTCGCGTTGAGTAAATTGAAATTAAGGAACTCCAATAACTACAGTCAATTTTCCCGCGCTATTACAATCGGTATATTAGTCAAAGAAACACATTTTTCCTTTTCGTAATATTATTATAGTATAGTTTACAAATATTGCAAACTTTTACCGTGGTTGGAGGAATATAATATAAGAATAAAAAATAAATTATTATGAAACACTAAGTTTGTCAATTTTAACACCCTGTATCTTTTTAGTTCTGTTTAATCTCAGCTTGGAATGATACTACATATTTAAATCTATGTAGTGACACAATAAATACACAAACATAAATAAAACTTCTCTATCAATAAATAACCAAAAAATCACTGTTCTTTAAATAAAATAACTAAAATATGTCATTATTAACAATAAATTAAGTAATAACTTTATACCGAACTAAATAATCGTGAATAATTTTGTGCTTAACTCTTCTATCCGAACGAGTATAAGTGCAGCCCACATATTACTAATTTAATATATATTTTTAAATACATATTTAAATCTTACTTTATCCTCTTGAAAATCAATCAAATCAATTCAAACTTAAACCAATATATAAAACAAAGTCAGCAATCATGACCACAGAGCTCTCAGTAAAATTCCCCTTTAATTTATCTTTATGTTGGCGAAATTCATCACCTATTTAATCAAATTAAGTAAGTAAGTAAAAACTCTTTATTGCACACAATAACAAATAACATTCAAACAAAAATGAATAAATGTGCACAAAGGCGGTCTTATCGCTGGCAGCGATCTCTACCAGACAACCTTTATTAACCATGTGTACTACAAATATAACAAGCCCGGATGGTGTAGTGGATAGGGCCGCTGCCTCCTATGCAGGAGGACGTGGTTCTAATCCCACGTTCTAATCCCAACATGTGTTTTTCGGTTTCCGAATTTCATATGTACGTTTATTCGGCGCTTTTACGGTGCAGGAAAACATCGTGAGGAAACCTGCACACACCTAAGATGAAATTCAAAGGTTGTGTGTGAAGTCAAACAATCCGTACTGGGCCCACGTGGTTGACTAAGGCCAGATCGCCCTGTTCCAGGGTAGGCTCGTGCCCCTCGCTGGGGACGTATATATGAGCTGATGTTGATGACTACAAAATATAAACTCTCAATGTACAAGTCTCTACTCCATGGACAAAGTCGATGAGTATTTTTTACCCGATTGCGCGAAGAAAAGAAGGGTATGGGTATGATTGAATCAATTTTGTATCGATTTCCGTCACTTGAAAATGTTGCTACAAAAACTAGCTTTCACGGAACCTATTCCGTCACACTAGCCTCGTTGTTTTTCTAACTAGCATAGTTGAAATAAATTAATTACATAACAAATAACCACAATAATATTGCAATAACTGTACATCCAAACCGACGCGACATCGCATCGAGTGTTGAGAGAGTACATTGTACTGGGAGGAAAATAAATAGCTGATCAAACTTTAGGTTGTGAATGAACCCACGAAACTGAACAACTTTGCCCAAGGGACATTATGTCGAAAAAAAATTGGTATCTCACACAAATAGTGTAAGCAGTTTCATGGGTACGTTCGCTGAACGTATGCTTATAGAAAGGACACTTGACATTCTTGAATCGCTTGCATCGGTTTGGCCACAGCATAGGTAGCAAAAAAAAAAACAACGTTCACCTAACTCTAGTCGTCCTTGTTCTTCACTGGTTCTGCCTCTGTCACCTCCACTTCAGCTGCCTCGCTCATACTGGCGCCGGTGTCTACGCGAGTCTTGTCTACCGGGTACAGCCTAAAATAGAAATGTTTTGCTTGAAATTAAATAAATAAGTATATATATCTAGATATAATATCACAGATTTGTCGTTCAGATTCTGAAGATTTAGACTAGACATTTTACAATATCGAACAGTAAAGGGCCATTTGCACATCGCCTAAGTTTGGCTTTGTAGACTCTATTGCACTTTTATAACGACTACTGGCATAAGACACTCACAGTCTCTTTCCAAGAGTCGGTGTGCAACATTTTCCTCCCTCTACTGTTTTATCATAAGTAAGTATAAAAGGACATGTCCCTCACAATAAAAAGATAGCAAATAGTAACTCACCATCTCTGATACAAATAGACTAGAAACACCAAATCGTCTCTGAAGCAGGCCACCCGATGCGCCACTGGCATGGATATTATAAACGCAAACACATCATCTATGAACGTGTTGAACGCCTTATACATGAACGCATGCCACGGCAGCGCCGCCACAGAGCGGAGACGGTAGTTGACGAACAGTTGAGGCAGCATCAGTAGGAAACCGAACGCGTATACGCATTTCACTATACTGTGGATCGCCCAGGAGTACCAGCTGTGTAGAGAAAAAGTTGCATTAAGAATTACTGTGACAATTTAACAGAGATTGTTTGATATAAAATAAAGCACTTCATTAAAATCAAATATTGTTTGTTGTGTTGATATGATAGACGATGGCTGTAATGTAGTAGGACTTAGTAACTTTCATAATACTCAATATTCAATTGATTTTCACCTTAAATATTAACAAATATCATTTTGATCTCTTGGGAAATGTGTATAATTTAAGCTTTACAGAATTTTTCTTAGGGTGGAAACTGACCTGGTTACTGAATGCATCTAAATAGTAGTAAAAAGTGCTACAAGTTAACAGAGAGTGTTTAGAAAATAGGGTGACTTTTAACTTGTGACTATAAAGTTGATTAAAAAGAACATTATCTATTAACTTGCACATAGCTTAGAGCCATATATACCTAATTACAACATAGGTTACCTCTTATGCGGCTCATAGATGAGCGAGTAGATGGCGCCGGCGACACACAGCGGGTACAGCAGCATGGAGAGGTAGTGCATGGCCTCCGCGTCGATGCCGGCCGTCTTCTTCTCCTCGGCGTCGAGTGATCGGTCTCTCCATACGCGCGGCATCCATCCGGTGAACGATATCCGCAGGTGCAGCACTTTGGTGATCTTCCACATCTGTTAATTTTAGAAATATGTTACAACCTCAGTATTATTATTTTCATAAATCAACTATTTTCACGAAATGTCACGCTGGCTTCGCTCGCGAGACGTAATTCATTCCATTTTCGTAGGTACGAGATGATAACGAGTTGTGGAATGCTCAAGAAATACAAGACCGCTACGCCAGGAAACGCTTGTATCGCCTGAAGATATTCCCATTGTTTCTTATACTGACCTCAATCACAGTACTGATGCCGACCGGAACTAGAACTAACAATGATGTGTTCTCATCCAGCAGGTACAAGAATATGACGAGCTGTGAGAACGCGCACCACAGCACCGTGCGCGCTGATAAACCAGCTAAAGAGCGCTTGCGTCGCCAGAATGAGATCTCGTTCTTGAACGCCAGAAAGTCGAATAGTAACTGCAAATTATAATTCAATATTTAAGTGTATCTTTTTTGGGAATTACATAACAATATTCACATGAAGTCTTCTTCTTTTATTTTCTGATTGTTAAAATTTATTCACATATTTTGAAAACTGAGAATGGTAAAAATGGTTGGCTAAAATATTTTTTTAGGAAAAACTGGCATTCTATTAGATAGCCATAATAGAAACAAATGGAGAAAAGGACGCTCTTTTCCCAGCAGGTTTACCAATTGTACCAAATAGTTTACATAAGACAAGACAATATTTTTACAAAAAATATATGGATTAGTAATTACATAATTTATGAACTTACATGTATACTAGCAACAGCTACAGTAGCTGATAGTAAATAGAGGTTAGTATCAGCGAAAATCCCTTTCACATCGTCTACATCTTTCTCGCTAAAGCCCAGCTCATGTAACTGCAGTAAAGCTTGGCTTATATGCAAGGCCATCCGGAATGTTCCATATGATGCGGGGGCCACAGACACTGTTACGTTCACTTCTGACGTGCTGGTATTAAGAAGCTGTAGATTGGACATTCGAGCTTTCAATGTATTGTGCATGATTATAGGCAAGAACTTGCCATTCCTTATCCTGTAAAAGCAAAAAATGGTTTTTGAAAATTGAAAATTCCTTTGCACTTTGTTAAGCAAAGGTATTCTAGATCACGCATGAAACAAGTATTTAATGTTTAGCAGAAAGTGATCATTATAATACTATGAAATAGACTAATATCCATTTGATACATGAGAGTTGACTCAGGTAGCTTAGAAGACTACTCTAGAAAGTAAATTGGTAGATTGGCATTTTTATATTGAGAACAGCGTTCAATATCTTACACTTCATATTTTTGTAAAGGAAGTACTCTAAATTGGGCTAAACACAGTCCGGCATTTCACTTTGTTATGATAGTTAATCGTTGAATTTTCAATAAATCTATATATATGGTTACTTCCATGCTGGACTGGGTGTGATAGAAAAACATAGAATACGCCAGCTGCATCTCCTCCCGTGCATGCTGTAAAAATCAGGTAAGGGAATCAAGGGTTTCAGTGTATTACAATTTAGGCGATGGGCTGACAACCTGTCACTTTGGTAATATACATAATCATCATCTGTATTAACCCTCAAAACTTGTCAGACGTGGTGGAACAACCTATGTTTAGGTTGTTTTTGCTCTGCCTACCCCATTAGGGATAAAGGCGTGATTTTTATGTATGTATGTATTCTCTAAATATGGAGAACAACTAGATTTATAGATATAACCTAAAAATACTATGATAACACCAGGAAATCATCAGAAATATCATGAAAAACTGGCATCTCAATGCCAAATTTCAACAACTGTCACATTTCTATGAGCTTAGATCTACGGCTTAGAAACAGCAAATGTTATATGGAATTCACTGTATAATTATGAAGAACATCATAATCAACTCTCTTTTTCAATACTTTTTGTATACATTGAGATTATATGCAAAAATATATGAAATCGGCTTGAAACAGCCCCATGCTAAAAAAGGACCTAGTGCGCATTCTGTCATTGGTTTGAAAGGGACAGTTGCCGCGAGCACATAGACCCTTAAAGCATATGCACAAGCAAATTAAACCAGAAAACAGTCCAAATAAATACCTAATGACATGATAAAGTTCTCCTGGTAGTTTATTGGCTGGTAGATTCAAGTTGTCTCCAAGAACTGCCATAGGAACTTGTGTTGCAATGTGGGCATACGGAACAACTTTTTTTATTGGCTTTGGCTTCTCATCATTAGCCTGAAAAATAAAAAATTCCTTTTATAACTTCTCATTAAATTAATAGGATTGTTTATTTTTATAACCAGGAATTTAAATATAACAAGAACTCCATTATAAAGATGTATAGTTTGGATATAAGTTGGGGGTAATCTCTGGAAACATTGAAGCAGTTTAAATTAAAAAACTAAAACTATGATAGAAGATTTTATCTGTACTCGGCTGAAATAAAAATAATAATAGGTAAATATAAACATACATTTTGTTGTTGAAGTAGATTAAAAGTTGCAGTCTGTGGTTCAACATGTGTGACTAGCGGGAATGTATACACGGGCTCTGAGCGAAAGAGCTCATCAAAATCCTTGTAAAGTTTGCTATCATCCAGTAAAACCGCATGCATGTATAATGTTCCATTTCTACGAGTTTCCCTTGGCACCCTCAATGCTATATTGCTATAGAAAAATCACAATATTATTAACCTTCATAATGAGCATTTTTAACATGTAGATTGTAGGTAATTAATGTACTAGGATTACTCACAATTCTACCGGGTTCCGATAGTCGAAGTTCTGTTTGGTAAATACTTTAGAAACCGAATCTGAAGAAGAGACATGAAGGTACGGTTCTTTCTTTACGGAAGTGTAAAGAACAAGGTTCTGCTTAGGGTTTGTCGCTAAATAGGATGTAATACATCTATCGCCACGACTACATTCGGGTGGTATGAAAATCTCAGCCAATGTCCATATTGTGTTTATAACATAGACAATAAATACTAGAGAAAGAATCAAACTAACGGAGATATATTTCATCACAAATATAAAAACAGAAACTTTTACAGTAAAAATAATACTAATAATAATAATAATAATAATAATAATATCGTTTTTAATTCACAGTAACGCAAAAAAATCGAGAATTAAAAATCACAGACAGAAATCACGAATTCTTCAAAACTGACCGACCGAACGTCAATCAAACATACAGGCAGTGGTACGAATCTTCATAGTAAAAAAATTTATGACATTTCTATATAGAGATAGCTCCCATGCTTGAAGTGATACCATGTAAGAAAATAAAAGTTAAAAAGTTATTATTTTTGCTATTCAGCTTCATACATTATCATGGATACAATTAGGAGTTGGTAGTAACTTTGTATGAATATTGGCAACACTGCATTTTGTCATGGCGTCATGGCGATTTTTGTTTTTGGCGGTTGTGAAATTCATTGTTTCTTTTGTGGATTTGGAATGATTTTAACAAATTATTAGCGTAAAGTCGTAGCTTTACTCCTCCGCCACAACAGACCTTCGCGTTTATTGTGAGACAGTGACTCTTTACGTTGTGAGATACTGATTCTTTGTTTACGTTTGTGAGACAGTGATTCTTCAAGAATATTTGTGTTGATATTCACATATTCATTGCAGTTATTGAGGAAGTGACTCTTTGTAGTATTTTGTCTTTAAAGATAAGTACAGGAAGTCATAGAACCTGTGAAATTTGTGGCTTAAAAGAGTGGCATGCTCATAAATAAGCCCTTGCAGTTTATAAGGTTACCTATCAATGAAAACAGGTAAGACCAAGTTGCAAAACAATGACTAGCATTTATATTTTGATCACTACTACACGCTGTCCAATTTAAAGAAATGTTGCAATTTCACCAATGTCAAGTAATATTGCACAAAAAGTTAGGACTACATTTGTATAGATAGCTGAATAAGAAGTGCTAGCATTAGATGGACCGCATATAATCTGGTGTAAGATAAGTCCCAAGAGTATAAAAGTTTTACGACATGACAGGACACCCTCCAGCAAACAAAGTGAGCAACAAAGTTACAGATACACATGAGCATTTAAAACAGCAATAAACTATTTTTATTTTTGTTTCCAGATGCAAGGAATGGATTAAGGTTATTGGCAAGGACGACTTGGTAAATTTGCCAATTGAAAAAAGTAAGAAGTTTTGTTACTGAGACATTTTGCGAAAGGGACATAATGCGACTGAACGGATTGTTGTATAGTAAATATATAAGCATGATAGCAAATAAATATGCAATAGATAAGCATGTTTAGTTTCTAAATACTAGTCGCATAATAAAATTGTGATTGTTCTTTTTTATAATATATGAATAAAGCTTTTCTTACACTCTTGATTTTTTCTTTCACTTAAATCAATTTAAATCTTATGAACATATTTAACGCGACGCGATGGACCTAAAAAATCTATATCGACATTCTATTTGCACATCACTAATATCGATATCGATGATTTTTCTACCAAGATTTTGCCCCTCACTAGCTGTGACAGCTGTCAGATGTAGGTTGCCATAAAATGGGACTCAACTCGAACAAAAACGGTTGTATGGAGATCGGTCTCTTAAAACGCTAGTTTTATTTACTTCCTCTATGCATACAGGGGTACGTTCAGAGCCGCTCGATCGATCGAAATTTAACCTGGTTAAAAATTATACTGCCCGTTCAGAGGCGCCTTTCAGATGAAATTTCGACCAGGTTAATTTTTATCCTGCCCGTTCAGAGACGCACCGGAAGTGAAATTTTATCTGACAGCGGCTAAAGTGCACGTTCAGTGCGTCCCGGAAGTATGAAACTCGTACGGTATAACATTTATACTGGGTCGTCTGAACGCACTCCAGTCGTACAAGGATCTTTTGGCGCGTGGGTGACATTGACAGCACAGATTATCTAGTATACATAACCTAGCGGACATGTATACTAGGTAATCTGTGCTGTCAATGTCACCCACGCGCCAAAAGATCCTTGTACGACTGGGGTACGTTCAGAGCCGCTCGATCGATCGAAATTTAACCTGGTTAAAAATTATACTGCCCGTTCAGAGACACCTGTCAGACGAAATTTCGACTGGGTTACACAATTATCCGGCCCGTTCAGGAGTGCGTTCACGGGTGCACGGTTAGGGGAAGATGAGGAGAATTGTTTATGGTTTTTGACATTTGGCGAAATTTTCTCTTGGTAATAAGGTCGAGAATGGCGCGGTAACCATAGACAATTCCCCTCATCTTGCCCTAACCGTGCGCCCGTGAACGCACTACAGAGGCGCACCGGAAGTGAAGTTTTATCTGACAAGGTGCACGTTCAGCGCGTCCCACTAGTATAAGATTCGATCGGTATAAATATCGAACTGGGTCGACTGAACGTACCCCAGATCGTAGATAGAGTATAGAGTATCTTATACTCTATCTACGACCCAGATCGTATCTAGAATCTATACGACCCAGATTTGGGGACACTTCTGCCAGTGTCGAGTATAGAACAGAAACTATTTACAAAGAAATGTCATGGAACTATAAGTATGTACATAAACATTTAAATTCTCTCTTTTTTTGTGTTTGGCAATCGTCAACCCAGATTTGGGGACAGCTCTGCCAGTGACGAGTGTAGAAGTCTACAGTATTCTTTCTTGAGTAATCTTAACCTACAGTACACTAACCTAGCTTAACCTAGAACTCATTGCGAGTGTGATACCCACAATCCAATGCTGTATGAAGCTTTACGTGGGAGCGTCGATTCGAACCATACAGGATTGCGGTACTTCATTTCTCACTTTCACTACATTGAATTTCACTACCGGGACATTATTATGCTAATCCCACTACACTATCACACTAATAGCCTCGAAAAACTAAATTAGAAAGCCAGAAAATCCGACCTGCAGCGATTCGTTACGATTCCCGCGTAAAACTCTTTTATTCTCTCATTAGGGAAGGCAAAGAGCATGAGCCCATGCAGCCTAGTCTTTAGTATTTATTCTTGAGTTATCTTAGAATGCGCCAGTGATTCACATTCCAATGCTCAACAGACTTTTGTGCGGAGATAACAATCCGAATCGTACGGTGCATAGGTACGGTGCGCCTTCCTTTGCTTCACTTCCGGGGGTGCGTTCACGCATGCACCTAGAGGAAACCATTAGGGGAAGATGAGGGGAATTGTCTATGGTTTCTGCGCGATTGTCGACCTTATTATCCGATTATCACACTGAACCGTGCACCGCGGCGTAGCGCCGAGCGACGGAGCGGTATCGTTCTTCGTAAGTACTTCGGTTTGTATGAAAATCACGTAGGGTATGGCACACTGGCTCCGCGCCTACGCGCGGAATGAAAACAGTGGAACCATAGACAATCACGCGCTACGCCGTATAGCGCGGAGCCCAATGTGAATATCGCCTTATCAAGAGTTTCCCCTGACAGACGCTTCAAAACGCGGTTTTATCAACTGTCATCGTGAAAAGTTCCCCTAATCTTGCGCTAGGGAAACGCGCATAAACGCACCCCAGTGTATCTCTGAACTAGCAATGTGCCGTTCCCGAGAATATTCCCCGAGGCGAGAATATTCTCCGGAAATTCTCCGAGAACAAGAGAATATTGAAAAAATAATTGAGTAAGAAAATCTTTTTATACAGATATATTTATAGTTTATATAATATATAAAAGGCAACCGTTACAATCAACGCACAGCTCAATCCACTGAACGGGGGCCTGGAATAGTTTTATTTTAACCAAAACTTTTTTTTGGTGAACTCTCGTCCACTGATCAAACTTATGCCAATCAACAGATTACAATATTAGAAAACGAAAATACCTTTTCGTAAAATCTCGTAAAGTGACGTCGAACAAAGTTATAATCCTTTAACCTTATTTTTTTGGTTTGACTATTTATTAATAATAATAAAAAACATAATATATCTAGGGGAATATTTTCATTGTTCCCGGGGAATATTGGAAATTTCCGGAGAATATTCTCAGTCCGTTTGGAGAACGGCACATTGCTACTCTGAACGGGCCTACGAATAAATGGCCGGACAAAAAATTCACCTAGTCGAAAATTCATCTGACAGGCGCCTCTGAACGGGCAGGATAATTTTTCACTGGTTAAAACTCGATCGGCTAAGCGGCTCTGAACGTACCCCAGATCGCTACGACGACGACATCAATGTGCAAGGTCCTTTACAAATAACTTTTAAAAAAAATGCTAGTGTTGCTAGCTTAAATTACATAAAATAACTAATTTTGTTAAACTGGAGAACTGGCGCCACTCACTCAAGTGACTCAAGTCAAATCGTCAATGACATTATTCAGAACAGAACTTTGTTTTACTACCAATGCGTTTCTAAATTTCACTAAGCAAAATAGTCAAAAATTTAAAAATATATACTAATGTAAATAGTTAGAACTTATGCGGTTCTTGGATTGCATTGCGCTTGTGCGAATCTGCATGCCCACACGTATTTTTAGCATAAAATCCATGCAAACAAGCGCGAAGCAATAATAAAATCCCCTTCCTTACACTTGTAGCAAATTGTGGTTGCAAAATACGCGACTTAACTAATATAAGTCCATACCTGTCACTTTCTATCATGAGAGAACAGAAGGGGATGGCAATAATTTTAGTTGAGATTTAGTTAAGTCGGGATGGTCACGAATCGGGCCCACTAGACCAGCTAGCTAGACGCATCAACTAATCAGCAACTTTGTACTGAAGTGCATGATGAGTTCATGTTTTGTTTGTATGCTTTTTGGAAAAGCTAGGTTAGAGTCTGGCCAGCGAAAGCTGTCCACGAAAGTACAGCGGAAATTTCAAAATATCAGCTGACAACATTGACTATACACTTAAGCCAAGTTATACTATAGTATTTTGTATTATTTTTGTAAAATATTTTGCCTTTTTTATATATAAAATTAGTTGTGTGTGGTAGCGGGGGCTGTCAACTGCAGATTTTTTTAAATTGCCGCTGTTTTTCGTGGACAGCTTTCGCTGGCCAGACTTTCTAAGAGTTATGATGGGCAGCAAAGATAATATAAATACCTACACTACGTTTTAATAGGCAGGCAGTAGAAAGGAAAACATGAAAATGAACTCTTCATTAATTAATTACAAATCAGATACGTTTTTATTTCCATAAACACCTTTTATTTAACTTTAAGTAAGATATTTATTTGCCTGGCACTCTTTGTACTTACTCAAAATAAAGAACAAAACAGTAAAAGTTTTCATACTAGTTTCACAACGCAGTGATAGGTACGTGTTTCAGAAATTGCTGATTTAGCAGTAATTTTTTATTTTGGCAACTCACTCAACTAAACACCTTGGGCGACAAGTGCAGGAACGTAATAAATCGGTGTCTCCTAGGAAATTATATTGATGTTGTGAAAAAATATATAAAATCCCAGGTACAGTTGCTTCTAATCGTATAAAATGTATTCGGTATTCTTTACACCAAAAAAATTACAATTTGGGTGGTGTATGTGGCAGTGTTTTGACAGTTGACAGAGTATACGCAAGGTGTTGATATTCTTGTTTATTTTTCAGGATGAAGAAACATTCGGGGTGAATATATTTACAATACGACTTCAAATCCTATTCCCGAACATTTAGATACGTAAAAAAATGATACTAAGTACGAATATGTGCCGACTTAGCCGTGGCCATGAATGCTAAAGACTTGCGAACCGAAGCTGCTCTGGGTGACCGCAGCAACGATGGCAATACAAAGTACGCACAAGGCGGCGGCGCGCTGCCGTGCCACAGAAACAAGACCTATCAGGATATTGGATCTAGCGCGCTGGCGAAAGCGGACGCTCCGCCAGCGCGGCCGTGCGCCGTCATAGGGCCCGATCGCGTGGTGCCGCCGCCCGCGCTGCCCGCAGCGCCCGCAGACTACCACAAGAAGGGCCCGCACGAGCCATGGCTCACTCAGGACAACGTCTACCGCCGACCACCGGACTATCCACACAAACTGCTGGACTACCAGCATTCATCCAGAAATATATCACCGCGACAAACATTCCAGGAGAATATGCAGCGCATTATGGTGCCGCCTTCATACAATGCTATGAAATTAAAAGAGGACCATAATTTTCCAGGAGATCCCAACGTCACTCAAATGCGAAACATTAAGTTGAATGTGCCCACTGACTCAAATACCAAATACTGTGATGTGCCTTATACTGTTAATCCTATAACTAATGATCAAAAAAATGTGAGGAACTCAGATGTTAGTGTTTCAAACATGAATACTGTGCTAGCGAGAGGAGCTCCGCATGGCTGGCCTCCAACTAGTTCAAATATACAACCACCTAAGCCATTTCATCAAGACTTGTGTCAGTATCCAGAGTACCAACAAAATTGTGCTGCGCCAAGGCCTATGGTGATGACCAGACCACATAGAGCAGTACATGAAGAACCAGGACCTGTGTATCCTGATGCCTACTATCAACATGGAAACATGCGGTTTAAGCCCTACCCATCAGTGAAGGAGAGGTACCCACAGGCAAGGTATGAATATATCAGCAATTATTCAAACCCATTCCATCCACCTCCATTTCCAACACATAAATATGACATTCAAAAGACATTACCACCCCAACCCTATCCTAATTACCCTCCAGTTCCTCTTAAATACTTGGATAGTAGAATGGGTGATCCTATTATGAATGGTTACCAAAGATCTTTAAATCAACAACCTTATACTAATGTACCTTACCGGAACCAAGTGATACATCCTGCTTATGGTCCAGTACCAGGAAACTGCATACCGTCTGCTAAATACTATTACCCACCTGATGCAGCTAAGTCAATGGCAACAAATAAATTACCGTATGATGCAAATGGTAAGTTATACCCTGATTATGAGAGTAATAGGAATAAAAATTATCCTACATCAGATGCATTTTATGTTAATGATATTAGTAGGTCTCATCCTCCTAAAGGATCAGTTTTACCACCTAACTATCCCTCAAACATCCATGCTATACCTGCACATAGTGCACATCCCTATTATAGAAAAGAACCTTTAAAAGGCTATGAGTATAGTCCACATTTTAGAAACATGGACCATATGTTAGGTGTTAATGGAAATATTATGACAAGGTTTCCATCACAGTTTTCACCCTCTGCAATTGCAATTTCTCCATCTGACTCCAATACAAGTAATGATACAAATCAAACTCATGGAACATGTCAAGAAGATTGTGGTTATGTAAGCCAGTCATCTACAGCAAGTGTAAGAAGTATGGATTCTGTAATTAACAGAATGCCACCTGATATGTACAGAAGATATGATTATAGATATGGCAATATCATTAAAGGTTCAACTGCTTTTACAAAACATGAACAAAATGCTAATGGTACCGATAAGCAAAATAAAAAAGATATTGATGTCAGACAATTTCTGCAAATGTGGAATGAAGGAGAAGATGAAGGTGGAGAAAATAACAGCAAAGAAGTGAATATTAAAAACGTTCCACACACTGGTAATAGCATGAGTGCTACAAATTATGAAGCAGCCAATCAAGAACAACTGTATGTACTTGGACTTGTTAATATACCAAGTGAAGAACTTGGCAAATATGAACACATACAGAAAGTTTCCAAACTGCCAGAAAATATAAAAGGATACAATAGTATTGAGCTACTTCATCAATTTGAAGAAGTTATTGAATCTTCAAATTTAAACCATTATAACACCAAATCACCAAGCTCAAAACAGTTTCATGATCAATTGAAATCTACTATGCCAATGCATGGAATAGGTATACCATCTCGTCCATTATCTCCATTGGATGTTGAAGCAAAAATAAGTCAATCCGTTATTCACAAAGAAGTTGGGTGTAATTTTGAAATAAAGCCTTGCAGTCCAAAAATGTTGAATGTGGAAATTGCAACACCTGTTCAAACTGTCATTGGTGAAAGAATAATTGAAAAAGTTTCTAATCCTATTATAAATCAGCCTCAAATGTTACCCACTCCTAATGAAAATAGAGATGATTGTAATGTTGTGAATAGTCATAATCCCAATCACGATAAAACAAAAATCGCCAGTTGCAAAATGGTTCAAAAGCCATATGGCAATAAGGATCCTGTTGATCCAGTAAAGACCAATTACAGTATTCAAGATTTAGAAAGTAATTCAGGAGTTTGTTTAGCGTCCCTACCCAGGCTCGACAATGATATTGAATTGAATTTTCCAGAAGTTAATCAACAATTTATCAATGCAAATAAAGTTGAATCAGTTATAACTTCCGCTCCTATTAAAGATTTGCCTCCCCTAGATATTGATCAAACTCAAACTGGGAATTGTGAAATAGAAACAGATAATTCTAATCCTGCTGAAAAGCGACATACGGATACAGATTTTACCAAGCTGAGTAAATATAGAAAACTGAAGAGAAAAAGTTCAGGGACCAGCACACCAGAAACAAATGTTCAAGCACTAAGAACAGATAGCGTCATCATCAAAAATCCAGATAATTGCAAGCACGAAAACTTCGAAAGAATACTATCACCCAAAACTAAATCAAATCAAATGCAGGAAGATCCAATTAATTTATCAGTAAACACCGAGGACCGCCTAAACACTGACACAATAAGTTTCGCATCAAATGAAACTGATGTCATGAGAGGTAGTGATATTGCTATTGATTTCAGCATGAATTCAAACGAGACAAGTAGTGGTTCGCAAATCAAAGTACCAGAAGTAATTTCTGCGAATAATAATGATGATTTACATAATGCTTTTGTTAAAAGCCAAGAGACATATAAACAATCTGAAAGACATGCTGCTGTAACTAATGATATACCAGAGCAAAAAATAGCAATATCTTTAGAAAATAAATGTAATCTCAATATTCAAGCTGTTTCTAAAAAAGAGTCCATTGTTACATCAAATACAGTTAATAATATTGTGAAATCATCTACATCCAAATTACCAGAACCTCTCCAGTGCAAAAGTGAAGCATTTTTAAATCACGTTGAAGAATTTGAAACTACTCACGAAGAAACTCTCAGTAAAAAACAGTCATCTTATGATCTCCTTTCTTCACAAGAAAAGGAAGATTCTTTAAATGAAAAAATGAGAGAGTTATTCGGAGAAGAATTTTCTACTGTAGAGGTAGAACCTGATTATGAACAGTTACATGATACACGAGCTATTCTTGATGATAATTCTGTGGATACCATAGAAAAAGATTATGTGTTTTCGCCTGGATCCTCTGAAGCGCATGATAAACATAATATTTTTGTCTTGCAAAACGACTTCGAAAATGAAATTCAAGACTCATGTGTTCGCAATAAAGAAACGAAAAGAAAAAAGAAACAAAAATGGGATGTTGTTAGTAAAGATGCATTGCTTTCACAAAGTTTTTATGAAAAGAATGATTTGGAGAATAGAGAAATCGAAAGCTTTTCCAACGTATGTGTAACAACACCTGATGAAGATAAAATGGACGAACAACTCATATTTAGTGACTTAAATAGTTGCTTGATTCCGTTGAAATATGAAGAACCGACTAAGAGACCTAAAACGGATTTTCATCGCGTCAGCAAAGAACTATTATCACCGTGGTTTCAAAAGCTGCTTGTTTACAATGAAGGTTCGTGTATCGCTGCTACTACGGACTTCTTGGCGATCGAAAATTGCGATAAATATAAAAATGAAAATTTTGATAGCAAACAATCGGAGACAGAAAAAGAAGATAATGATTGCATAGCAGCAGATTACGCTTGTGCTGGCGTTATAAAGACGATAAACGAATCTTCAAAAATTAAAAACGTGCGCAGTCCAGAAACGATCGAAACTTGTGAAAACATCGATGATAACGAGAAAAGTGAAATAGTTTCAAATGTTTTGAGTACAATAAATGATTGCGAAAATGGGGAAGAATTAGGTAAAGAAAGAAATGAAAAGTTGTTTGAAAATGTGGAAAACAAAAATGAAAATACAAGGTGTTATTCAAAAAAATATGAAAAGTGTCAGGTTTTGGAAACGATCGATGAATATAGAACTGCTAACAGAGAAGAAAATTACAAAATTTATTTGACGACTGAAGACTGTGACAGTAGTAATAAAATTGAGGCAAATGATGAACATCAGATTCCAACCATCTTAGATAATGGTAAATTAAATAAAGAAGGTCTAAAAACAAATGATCACCATAACGGAAGTAAAATTGAGACTATTGATAATGATGATGATGAGGTCACTATCAGCCTGGATGATGGCAAATTAAATAAGGAATTTATGGAAGCAAATAAAATTGACACTATCGATAATCGTGAGATTCCTATCAGCCTAGATAATAATGAAGTTATGGACGCAGATGATCTTGACAATTGTAGAGAAAATAATAAGATCGATAAATATGAGATTTCTACCAAACTGGGTAATAATAAATTAAATCAAGATGTTATAATAGCAGATGACTGTAACAGTAGTTTTAATAATGGGATGATTGATGAACACCAGATTGCTTCCAGCCTAGATAATGACAAATCAAATGAAGAAGTTATGAAAGCAGATGACAGTAACTGTAGTAGTAAAATTGAAATGATTGATGAACACCAGATTGTGTCCAGCCTGAATAATGACAAACTGAATAAAGAAGTTATGACAGATAACAGTGACTGTAGTAGTAAAATTGAGACGATCGATGTACACAAGATTGCCACTAGCCTGGAAAATGAAAAGATAAACAAAAGAGTTATAAAGGCAGATAATTGTGAAATTGGTAATAGTGGTAAAATTGAGACGATCGAAGAACATGAGACTGCTACCAACCAGGAAAATGATAAATTAAATACAGCAACTTTAAAAGCAGATGATAGCGGCAGTTGTCACAAAATTGAAACTAATGAACACAAGATTGATGAAAATATGGATACTGATCAATTACATAATCATGTAATGGTAACAAATATAAGTAACAGTGGTTGTAAAAACTGTTCTAAAATATTAGAAGCCAATACAAAAACAATAGATAATCTTAAATTGGAAAATGCCATTTATATCAATGATTTGCAGGCGAATGAACACCGTACTATCAAAAATTTAAACAACGATACTGTAAATATTTTGGAGAATACTTTAGATGACAAAGTACATGGAGGAACAAAATGTTATAACGTTTCGGCAGTGCCTAGAAGTAACAAAACGCCTGAACAAATTGTGAGTAACATCAACAAATCTTTGGATGTTGCTGCTACCCATGAGAGTAAAGAATCAAGTTCATCTACTACGGATATGGAATGTAATAAATCAACAGATATCTTTAGAAATGGCGCAAGTAAAAAAGAAAAAAACAATGAGACAACTCACGACTGTGAAAAATTTAAGATATTAAATAGTAATAAAAAATGTAACGACTATATTGAAAATGCATTTTCTTGTAAAAATCGTACGATAAAAGCACAAGGTGATATTTATGATGAAACTTTAGATACTGACACTGGTAACAAACAGATTAATATGAAAGTGATTGATCCAGAAAATGTAGAAAAGGAAGTGAATTTACAAGAGGACAAAGCCATTGCTTTTCCCGACAAAAATTTTGATGTATTGAATTACCAACCAAATTTTATTGGTTCTCTGGAACATACGGGTATTTTAAGCCCCTTAACACCTGATACTGATACGGATTTTAGTGAAAGTGAAACAACATGTGACGGAAATGAGTCTGAAACAGGTTTAATAAGGAATGAAGATAATTTTGATTGCATAAAACCTATTACTAAAGATGATAAACAGCAATCTGTATATGAAGCAAAAATCTCTAACGTATTGAAAACTACGAAAGAAGTCAATTCGAACGCGGAACTCATACCCATAATAGTTAAGCATTCAATACCCGAACAGAATTTAGAAAAAAACATGCAAGAACAGCCTTCAATTGCTGAAGTAAAAACTTTTGAAAATAAAGTAAATCATGTAGCTTGCAGTTCCAACTCTAAATCAAACAAAACAACTGATACATATTTTGAAAACAATTCCAGCAATAGTGCGCAATCTAGTAGTTCTCAAACAATGAGTGAAAAAGATGTAGAAAATAATTACAAAGAGGGCGCCAAACCTAATATGTGTGAAAGTAATTATACTGAGCCTATGATAGAAGAATCTACATTATGCTCTGATGTATATGACGAAACAAGTGCATCAGATGATGATGGTGATACAAGTTCAGAAAGTGAGGATTCGATTGTGTCTCAAAATGATGACGACAGTAATAAACCATTTATTGATATGACGGCACATAGAGTCATTGAAAACAATAAATTGGTATCTGTGGAGTCTAACGATGTGCTCTGTAATAAACAAGCTAATAACAACTTGCACCATGCAAACAAAGATTGTTTGAACCATCATAATGAAACACATGACACGAACGAAGATAAAGATTCAAGAACTTCAGAAGCCCAAATTGTAAATAAACATTGTTTAAATTATGACAGTACAAACGTGGATCAGAATTATGCTTCAGATGATTTTATCAGTGAACCTATTTTAAGTCATCCTAATTTTTCAATAGAAAATTCTGTAGAAAATATACGAATTCTTAAAGATTGCGTTGAAGTTCAAGTTGATGCTCAAAATGAAGTCATTGATGATACTATTGAGGATTCACAATATGCAGAGACAAATATTGTTCAAGTTTCTCAAAATGTCATGGATGATTCTGGTATTATATTAGAAGCATCTCAAGAACATAGAAATTTTGAGATGTCAGAAGAACCTAGCCCTATCGATACACCACCGCATGGTATTAGTAAAGAAATCCGATACCCTACCAGTTACTTGGCCAAACGGCGTAAATCATTAAAAAGATCTTTATCAGATTCGGCCCTTGATGAAATTAGAGAAAATTTTAACGAGGGACCTTCTGAAAACGATGCTCCATTATACCCAAATAAACGAAAGAAACATGATGAAATAAATAATTATAATACGTCACGTTTTATAGCAAAAAACATTTGTCAAGTTTTCCAAAGTAACAGGAGAAATTCGATTTCCTCTGTTCATGATGAAGGAAATGTGTCATTTTGTATACTAATAGACAATAATTGTATTATATCTGAAGAATGTGATGAGTCTGCTAAGATTTGTTTCTCTGATGTACCGGAAGATTGTTTTGCTAGCATACAAGAAGAACCGTTCAACGAGGAAGACTGCATAGATGAAGTTAGTTTACTTCAAAACGACAATAATGGTGAATATTTGATTCCCGTTGAAACTAATGCATTTGAAGATGATCCATCCAATGACGAACCATGGGTGGACGATGTAGCTTGTGTTGAAACTGTTGTAAGTGAGGATATCGCTGAAGATGTTGTTATTAGCGCATCGACATCGCCAAAAGACGATGAATACAATGACGAAGAAACAGACGTGTATGATTTAAATGAGCATACAGACAAATTAAATTATATATACGGCGATAAAATTTATAATGATGATACTCATTTCGTACAAACTTTGTACAGAACACCACAAATGAACGTGAATGAAACACTTAATCGTAGAGAATCTATTACAGATGATTCTCACATAGATGATGGTAGTCGATATTATGATAAAGAATCATTGGAGAAGGTTCTATCGGAATCGAACGTCCAGGTTGAAAGTGATACTAAATTTATAGCTTCCCCACATAGGACACCACTACCGAGCCCTATCATTAATGAAACAACCTATGCTAGTGAACAACTGCAAACTGAGAATTGCCCTATTTTTAAATCATCCTCACCTCCATTTAAAATTGAAGAGCAAGGCATTGATAGCCATTCGCATGACGAAAATTATAAAGAAAATACAGACAAGGAAACCAAAGAAAATATAATTAACTCATGTGAGTCAAGTATCGATGATCTATTTAAATACAAGAACTGTGAAGGAAGTCTGAAGTGTACCACATCTAGTTCTCCAGAAGTATCGTCAACAACTTCAGAAGAGAAAAGCTCTGGTATATTGTTAAAAATTACTAACTACGGTGGATCAAGGGTATCGCAGGTAAACGATATTAGCCCTTTGAATAGAATTAGCTGTAAGTATACGGAAAAGAAAGATTATTTGAGCTCTAATGGCATCTTACCGACAAGAACCTTAATTACAAAAGGTGCTCAGAAATACATTCCGCCATTAAAAGAAACAATACGTGATTTAAAGGTTAAATTGCCACTTCCTCAACAAAGTCTTCTTAGATTAAAACAGCTAAAAGTAACCAAAGAAGCGTTAAAACTAAATAGAGATAAACCGTCCAATAATTTGAGAAAGGATGTTCCAAAGAAAGCGAAACCTAAATTTGAAGATGTTCTTAAAAGCATTGATGAAATGCAATTTCAAAAGCATAGAGAAAAAAATAAAAAAGGAAGAAAGTCAATACCAAAGGTCGTTATAAAAAAGAATGAGCATGGCTCGCATTATGCCAGTACTTCGAGTAACAATAGATATAATCCTGATTTAACTGGCATGAAATGGCAGCCATGGGTTTTCTTAGAGAAAGATCATTTTATAGACAAAATGGCACTCAGAAAAAAGACGCGGGCCATTTTTAGTTATAGAAAAAATACTTATGTTTTAGCTGAAAAATTCCAAAAATACAAATCTATATGTAACACGAAATTCGTTATATCTCAACCAAAACATAATGATTCCACATCGGGTCAACTAAAATACACAATAAGGCTAAAACATAACTACTGAGGTAATTTATTTGTTGTCAAATATGAAGAAAAGTACTCGTTAAAGTTATGGTAAGAATATGATATGCATCCAATCCCCTCGTATTCATTCCCAAAACAACATTACCTATACATTCCTATGATTCCGTAATATTTTATGTATTAGTTACCCCTAGTTAGTTGAGTGTGTAAATTTTAAAGCCAAATTCTATACCATAATTGTGATATGGAAAAAAAAACAAAGACAACCTTAGAGTTAATTTATTAAAGTGCAATTTGATCTGATGGTTTTGTTACGGAGATTCAGAGTATATTATTATAAACATAATTATGTTATTAATAGTTTTACCTACTTTTATTCCAGCATCATACATTGCAGAGTGTAATTAGTTATTTTTTGAAATTGCACTTTATGCACGATAGCCATAAATAGTATTACATTGTTTTATTTATGTTAAGAAAATAATATAGTAATTGATTGTAAGGGAGTTCACGTTGTTTATCGTTGATATACATGGTTTATTATTAAAATTATTTTGCTCATAAATTGTAGAATTGAAAAATAATATTTTAAGCATGCAAAAATCGTAATGCGGTGCTTTAGGATTATTGTATAGTAAGATTATTGTGAATAATTCATGAATCATGATTTAAATTTTATTTGTATATTAGGTACAATAGGTACCTATCTTTTATTTTTTTTAGTTGGTTGATCCTAAGATTGTTTGGTGTAAATGTGTAGTCCTATGATTAATATTTAAATGGCCAGTTGCAAATCCTACATTGGCTACTGATTGCTCACGTAACTTTTAAGCACATAGGTAATTGTTAATTAATTTTATTAATACACACAATGAAAATACATATATATATATATATTTATTATTATAATACCTATATTATACTAGATTAAAGTACAAAAGTAGTAAATATAGTGTGTACTGCGTCCATTTATCTAAATGTAATCAATATATCAATGAATGTTAACATTTAAGAATTTTGAATGACAAAAATGTATATTTTGTTTTGTAATGAAATGATATTACTGCACGGAAACTACGTAGTGTAATCCATAAAATTAAAGCGTGAAATAACCAAAGCCAATACTCTGAAGGAACAGATTATTGAGAAATGTAGATATATAGGTATATATTATGGTGTGGAAAAGAATGAGCGCTACTCAATTGTTTTGATACAAATCACTATAACCATGATAAAATTTAATACATCTATTTCTACCTATCTATATATCGAGTTTTCTGCTATTTTAAGGATTTATCTTGCACATTTTATTAATCTTTAGGTGCCTTGATGGAGAACACAAGAATCAAAAACGCTAACACAAATGTATATTGAATCAAGACATTTTTGGGATGTAGATATACACTACTGATCTCATTTGTAAGGCACAAGCCATTATTTAATATTTGCCTTCTAGTGCCTAAACAATATTAACCTTATAATACCTACACTATTTTTATATTATGTACAGGGTGTCAATAAAACATACCAAATATGTGCTTTTATCTTGCAAACATATACCTATAGCAGAAGTTGCCTTTGTAAATAGCTAGATAATATATTTAATTGATGTTTTTAGATGTGAGTGACCAGCTGGTATATGTGTATTTATTAAAGATTTTATTATTGATAATAATGTTAATGTTTTGAGGACTATATTTTGGGTGTACAATGTACATTGTACAAAGTAAATGTATCGTAGTGTTCATTTGCGAAATAAATTAGACGGTCCGGATATTGAGGCTGAACTAAGAGTCCGCTCTGTTTATATGTATATAGGGTGACTAAGTATATGACTGAGATTTAATTTTCTAATGGATCATCATAATTGGTAATAATGTTATGAATGGTTTTCTCGTTTTTATTTATGGATGTATGTTTGTTATGCACTTGAGGTTTTAATTTTTCATTGCACATTGTTGGCCATTATTTGTGATTGATTATAAATAAATTTTGTGTATTTCGTTTGTTTTAAGCACTGTTAGTGTTAAGGGTTATGGAGTTATTGTAAGTTTGTTTTGTCGTTTAACATTTAATGCATATCTTTATGCCAGTAAACGCAGGTGATAGTGTTTCGTGATAGGTGTAACTAAAAGACGCGCACGTTTTACGATTCCGATTTTGAGTGGAAAAGTACCGCGTGAGTGATCTCCAAATATTGTTAATGGGAGTTTTATGTATAAAGTTGTACCTAGTTTTGAAACTGTTCTAAAATTGACCAAATAAATGTGTTCCAAATAAAAATGCATTTTATTACGTTATCAAAAATTTATTTCTTAGTAACAGCATGTAACAGTTTTCTTTACACTGGAATAGTCACTTTAACAGCTTCTTGGCGAATAGCGTTGATGAGATCCTGGTTGATGAGAAACACGAAACGCAGTCCCGCTATCTGTGGAAGTAATTACACTGTTAGTCGCTGGATAAATCATAAAACCAATGGTCTTTTAATATTTTCATAGATTAAGAAGTGATACACAGCATCTAAACAGAGGCTTGTAAATCATATTTCAACGAAACAAAACTTATTTTCGGATAAAAATCAATAAATTTTATAGTACAGCTAAAAACTAGGGCAATATCCTACCTCAATGACGCTGTTGTGGTTTAGTTTGACTTTGTTGCCCTGGAGCACGGGCCGACCGTCTACGAATATGGGGCGTTTGCCCTCCGAGGACATAAAGAAGTCGCCGGTGTTGCGCAGTCGGATGGTGGCTTGCTTGCGGGACACCTTCCCGGCCGGACCCTCGAGGCTCAGGTCCACGTCGATGCTATGATCCCTCGTACTGCGCCCCACGGCAATCTGGGAGCAAAATAACTACATAAGTACCTAATTACAACTCCAAAACTTCACACAGTAAATATAGAAAGAACTGAGACAAAACTTATGTAAATAATTCGAAATAAAAAATATTTAACTACCTAATTCGGTGAATAGAGCACATTGAAAATGTAAACGAATTTCGACAAAAGTATGTAATGTAGTACTCGTCATCGCGAGTTGTATTGAACTAATTATTGCCACAAGTGGTACGTGTTTACAGTTAAAATGATACGCTTAATTAAAACGATTGAGAAGGCAAATACAAATCGACCTTGGTGGTACGTGGTTCAAGAAAGATATCGCTTTCTACTAAATAAGACACTGTTGTCGTGGATGGTATAATAATTTATTGTCAGATAAAGTCCACGTTTGAGCTATTAAGTGTTGGTAGTGTAGTCTTAAAGTCAAGTAGTCAAGCACGTGTTTTTAAAAGCAAACGTTTTCAAACTTCTGGTTGCTATCGCGCTAAAAGCAACAAAAGGCTACAAGCCAACGTGTGCTGCACCTACTTGCCAATAAGAAACCAACCGTCCGTGCTGTTTGCGTAAAATTTGTGTTAAAGAAACATGTTGGTACGCAATTAATAGCTAAGTACTGAAATCGGAAACGCATTAAAATGCCCTATTATTATCGAATGCTTCAAGTTATAGCATTTTACATAATTAAACATCTAAGTATTTAACTACGAGATTCAATCAGCAGTTTAATTCAAATTGAACACTTGCATGGTGTACATTGTACCCACCTACGAATTGATTTTCTACCTAACTTCCTATCTATGTCATTAAAAGAACATTATTTACTAGAGTTTTATAGATTGTCACTGACGAGCACCACTGTAATAATAATAATTATGATAAAAACAACATACTCCGTGAAAACAACAAACAGGCCGAAAAATGAAAACAAACAATATGCCCTTTAACTTTCACTAATAATAAATTATTCATAAAATAAATAAGTATATTTAAGGCCTACGAATTTATATGCTAACGGTACTTGTATAAGTGTCTATCTACTCATTACTATTGTGGTGTTACAAAAACAGATATAGTTGTTGACACATTAATTCAACTGATAACTTTATCAGTTAGCGGCGGCGGGCGAGCAGTGAACGGAACATAGCTCGCATCGCATCTCCGGCCAGTTCGCGCCAATATGTAGTTATGTACGGGTACATTTACATACAGAACTAAGAGGGGTTCATCTGCTTCTGCATAAACATATCAAGGTATTGTTCTGTATTGTAAAGCGTCTTATCAAACAAAAAACCCGCGATATTCAAAGTAAGTTGGTATTTGGAACTCTACAACTGTTACTACCTGAATCCTTGCCGTTCAAATTTTAATAACTTCTTGATAATAACTAATAACTTTATTAACAACAAAAAGACATGCTGGCTATTAACTATTTGTAAATTCCCAAAAATTGAGGGTAATCGAGTGTGTATTACAGGTGATACTGTAACACCTTGTATAAATATCTTCGTGTACCTCGAGGTCACTAAACAAAGTGGAAATTATGCGTTTCAAGACCATCTACCAACCAACATGTTGCAAAATGTACCGAATACAATATAAACGCGGCAAAACAGAATTTGAATCCCGTAGATATTTTTATTTTTAAAGAACTAAAAAATCGTTAGATAAAAAGATAACGCAAAAATTAAAGGTTTTAAAAGATACTACATAGAATGTATTTTTAATAAAGTGTGCATTCTTGATGTCGTCACAGTGGTAGTAGTAATGCAAAATAAATTACACATTTTGTTGTTATAGAGATAGAGCACATACGCAGGTATGTAGAATCGATTTCTCGCCGACTCACAGCGAATATCGTACATTATACGCTCGTTCGTATAGAGGCGAAGGACAATAACTACTAAGTCTTTTGGGTATCAGAAATTGTTTATCATCTTCCCACGAATATATCTAACTAGGAAGACAAACTTTGTAGGTAGAATAAATACTATGGCAAAAAGAACTCTATCACTATCATACGTAATAGAGGCAAGTAGAGGACTATGTTGGAGATGGATTTATCAAAAACGCTAAAGTACGTGTCCATTATTTTTTTATCATTAGCCTAAATACACAACTGGAATGGTCCTAATTTAAAGAAAAATCGGAGTACCATACAAATTTTCATCCCCCTTTTAATTAAATTATCATAAATAATTAATATAAGTATTTTAGTAATGAATATTACAAAGAAATTATCAAAAACACTGATACACGTGTTCATTATTTTTTAATCATTAGTGTAAACACAAAATTGGAAGATCCTCAATTAAAAAAAAAAATCATACAACAAACTTCACGGCTTGTGGGGCCAGGCGCTGTAGCGCGAGGTAGAGGGGAGGAGAGAGTTGTGAGAGTTTTGAACACCACGCCCAAGGTATCATGCCACATAGGTTTCAAAAATTTATTTGTTTGTCTGAAAAACACAGAATTACCTAATTATTATACTTTATTGAAATTAGACCATACGTGTTGTATCAATCAAATTAAATGTCACTATCTCGAACGGTCGTGCGGGTTTATGAATAAAATAAAATATCTACTTACCTACCCCTTATTTATATCTAGCTATATTAGTCCCGTTGTCCCACTTGTTCCCTCTTGTGTTGTCCACTCGCCAAGCGGAGATATCCGTTTGTTTGAATTGGTCTTGGCAGTTTAATACAGTCTTATTGTAAGCGGTTACTCGCTCTACCATTTTTTGCAGCAATTTCTTTGAATAGGGCAATTATTTTTTTACGAATTCTCAGGCCTCGATACTACCGGTTTACGAGATAATTTTGTATAGAAAAATATAGTTTTTTTAATATTACCTATTTCATTATACCTACTCTACATATAATATACCTGAACATCTGAGAATTTTCCTAATTATTTTACGAAAAGAAAAATCAGCTAGGGATAACCGCAGTAGGTACATGGCGTAAAAATAGTAAAAATACATAAAATGTATGTTCAGCAACAGTCAACAGTGGTAGTGGTTTTGTGTAAATGTCTACCCTACCAGAGATAAGATAATATTCGTACTCTACATTGAATAAGACACATTAAAACTGTAACCCTTATTCGTTTCGCGCTGTCGGAAAATAAATAAGTATTCAAATTTATGTACGAATACTAAACCAGTAGTAAGTTAAGTACAAACGTCTTCGAGGTCAGATGAGAATTTAGTCTCACAGTACTTACTAATAAGCGGACAAAAAACATGGCCAGGTTGGGATTTTTGGGTGACTGCGATATGAACTGTTTGTGCGGTGCAGTTCAAACGATGAAATGCCTAACATCGTGCCCTGCGTGCCTCTACACCTGCACGCAGCTGGAAGACCTCATGACAGCGGCTGATTATGCTGTTAACGTGGCCAAATTCTGGGCTGCAGCAGTGTAATGTCTGCCATCGACACGCTAAGAAGAAAAAGCGGACAGACATACGTTTTCGACGGCTAATGAATGTAAAAATATACTAACATTTCAGGTTAGTAGGTTTCATAGTTTAATGGTAAACATTGGTTATACTTATTAATTATTCTACAACTTCCATGCTGGACTGGGAGTGATGGAAAAACATAGAATGTGCCAGCTACATCTCCTCCCGTGCATGCTGTAAAAATCAGCTAAGGGAATCGAGGGTTTCAGTGTATTGCACTTAAGGCGATGGGCTGACAACCCGTCACTATAGCTATATACATAAATCATCATCTGTATTAGCCCTCGAAACTTGTCAGACGTGGCGGAACAACCTATGTTTAGGTCGTTTTTGCTCTGCCTACCCCATTAGGAATAAAGGCGTGATTTTATGTATGTATGTACATACTTAGGGTGTTTTTATAAGACTTTCATTAGAAATACCATGAAAGGATCAACGTTTGAAAGCTTATTCCAGGAAATCAAAGGCAGTCAGCCCAATATTAGCACACATTTGGGCTCGAACTTCGGCTCAGGGCGTTGTTTTGTCTCTTTGAATAGTCAGAAAACAGACGACATAGGCGCTTAGTATAGAAAAAAATATCGAACTAAACATCATTCATAATGTTAACTGAATAACATGCCAACAAGTGTAACGATAATCTGTAGTAGCTGTAAATATTAATTGTCTAGAACAGTCTCTATTAAGTTGGAAGTCCATTTCAAAGTTATCTAGCAGTGCGGTAGTAGGTACCTATAGTTAATTAAAAATGATAACGAACAATAAACGGATTAAATCTTTGTAAGACACATGTAAGACACCTACCAACAAGTGGCTTGACATGATTATGAATGCTCGCGCTTGCGATGATATACCTACATCAATATTTACAATTATTAATACGAAAATATCAGATAGGTAGAGACATTTGACGCACTCTTGCCTTTCCAAGATTACTATTACCTAGCGTTCTAAACTAAAGGCTATACTATAGGCTATAGATACGTAAAATAAGTGAAAAAATATATGGTTGAATATATTTCTGATGTTTCAATAAACAAACAATCATATAGCTGTGCTCACAACTTAGCTCACATAGCTTTTATTTTTTTAGCATACCATACTGTTACTAAAAATAAATACCTTGAGAATTATTCTTGAAATTCCTACCAATTGGTGTTCAGTTTACGTCTGCTAATGAGATATTATCTACGGAGGTGCGACGAGTGATAACGGCATGTTTCCAAGTGTTTCGTATGATTGCGATTACAGCACAATATCCTTATCAAGTCCTTGTATGTAATTAAACTTGAGCTATCAAATGTTCATTATTTGCTTTAGTGTTTCTTGAGCAAAGTATTGTAAGGCTTTTGGTACACAAGCGTTTTTTGTTAAAGCAGAGTCTACATAGCTGCGAGGCACAAATTTTTTTTTTTAAATAAATTTTAGCATAAATTGTACTGTATATAAATGGGACACAATTTAAAGCGCAATTTTAATTGTAGGCACTATCAACAGGATAATAATTTTAATGTTTGAGGAAATCAAAATAATGAGAGGAAACTACTGAATTTAATAATAATAGTGTAGAGTTGATATGGAAATGTCAAATGTTTCAGTTAGGTTTGAAATTTTAATGCAACTTATGTTAGTGTGTTGTTACTAATATTACGATGTAGGTATAGTTTGCTTTGTTTAAGAACCGAAGATAGTGCTGCCACCCATATAACTGGACAACATTTTCCAATGAACACAGCTCGAAATAGGATATAAAAAAGTTGTCCTCCTATACATAATTAATTAAATTTCGATCTATGTTCTCTGGGGAAGTTATTCAGTTTCATAGATAACATAATGGTAAAACCCAGACGGGAGACGAAGACTTTCAGTTGTTTCTAGTTAGGATAAAGCAAGTGAATCATCTGGTTGTTCTATATGTAAAATTTCACCTGGAAATCAGCTGGGAGGACCACATTATGTGAGCTATCCGCGTGGTCTACTCTTTCAGAGAAAAATAACTCACAAAGAGTGTTATAAACAGTAAGGTAAGACAAGTTCAGTCATGTAACTACCTCGGGTGTTATCACTTAGCAAGTTCCAATTTGCGACATTTATCTAGAGCGTCAGCACCTCTGTTTGCGGATGAATTAACAACTTCCAAAGGTGTACTTTTAACGGGTTCGGGAGCTACGTCCTACCTGAATACCGTTATATCTTAGTACTACATGGAACTATAACATGACAAAGTTACACGACCTCACTTCCATCACAATACTAACTAAAATGTATCGGAAATTGTAGGTACTACTCATAAATTATAACACCTATCAAGTTTTTATTAACATTTATTTCCATATAATTAAGTTGGAATTGCAGTAAATAACAATAAAGCTTTAATTTAATCATCGCATCGTGCCATGTAAATACGTGAACACCTATATTTTTTCAGCATGTAGGTATATTTTTTTTATTCCGTTGGTAGATTCGTACTCGGTGGTGGAAATTTTATGGAATATATACTAAATAAGTGTAATTTCTGATAGTTCGCAAAATGTTAAATGCGATATAATAACAAAAAAACATGAATTATGAACAAAACAGAATATTAATATCACGTATAGATCTTTGGATATTACACCGAGCAGCGATGCGTGAGCGCACCACAACTGATGACTGAGATTATTTTAATAAAATAGGATACGTATTTAAACCCTTGAACAAAACGTATTTAAAGCTTTATGGCTAATTTTATAAGAAATTTTCAATTTACTCTGAACCTTCTCATATTTTGTCTCGACTCTATGACCTCCATAAGTAACTATCCAGAATCCAGTAAAAATATAAAAATAAGTGCTAGAATATGTTCTAATTCTAATCCAAAGAATAAATTATCTAAAGCGCCCTTCCTTTATAAGTATAAGTAATGTTCGATGGAAATAGTAACTAGTTAGTATGTATGTATGTAAATAAAAAAAAACTTATAAAAGTTTTATTCTATATCGAAAATATTTACCAGATCACCAATCTATTAGTAGGTGTATATTTTAGTTAAATCGACGTACGAACCTTTTTAAATAAACTCTTCGATCATTAAATATGTACGCCACTGAGCGACGGCTAACAAAAGTTATTAATTTCACGCTGCAAAAGTGCTATCAGAATTTAATTTGCTAGATACAAGAGTCTTAAAATTTCTTATCTAACATTGCAACGCTGCTACCCGGCTAGTAATGTGGGGTTCCTTTATCACAGCCATAAAAGGTGTAACATTCACAAAATTCGACAATTTCGCATTCAAATACCGCCAATTGCCACAACAATGCAAAAGCATGCATTCAAGTGCAAGAAAAGTGGTGCGCAATTTATGAAACATGAGAAAATTAATTATGGACACAATCGTATTGACGTCACCCCGACATTTAAATCTATCGGCACATTATTAAAATGTATAAGGGTTTAAATAAGCGTACTAATTTTTAGTTATGTACCTACCTACTTATATTTCAGAACGTATTCGATATGCACTAAAGCGTCACTCCTTACGAGCTAAAATTATGAGTATAATTTACCTTTTAAATGAGTAAAGTAAAGTGGAATTAATAAGAAGTTCAAACTTCGCAGATTCACCGGACATTGACCAAGTTCCATAGGATTCGATCCATCCTCTGTAGACAGTAGATGTTTTGAATACTCGTCTTGTTACCGATGCCAAACAATGGTCGTGTTGTAAAAGATTGTTGTGTCAACATCGCGCCGGCTATAGCGGCCGTTCTCAAAACAATGACACAATTAGTTTACCTGACTTTGGTTACGTGGAACGCGAATTCATTTCATTCACTATAATTAAATCGGCTATACTAACCAAATAATAGAAAATAAATCTACTTACTCCTAAGACCCTCAACAAGTGAAACTAAAATTTCTTTCAAAGACTACCTTAGGAAATTCGCCAAAAATGTTGGTAGTTAATACTTATATTAGCTTGTTCTATGACTGATTGATTTACGTTTATGATAGCTACTTAATTCTTGGAATTGCTTTCTTTTGACCAAGTGTGTAAGCGGCAAAGCATTAAAATGTGGACATGTGAATGTTTGTCATTTATTTAGTATTTAATAGCTGTAAAAATAATAAGCATGTGATAGTACTGACTAGTGGTCAAAAATTAAGAAGTGGCTAGTCTTAACTTTATTTAAAGAACGTTGAATTCAAATACGAAGTAAAGTTATAAAGTACTAGTTTTTGCGCAGTTCTTTCTTTTTAAGTGCAGCTTAAATTAAGTACCTATTACTTCGAATTCTTGATGAAATTACGTAAGGCAATACTGAATCTATAGAAATTTTACAGGTTTTTTGAATGCGTGGACGCAGGCAATAAACAATAAAAACAAGAATTCGAAATTCAAATATTTTACAACTAAAATATTTCGCAACAAACAATAACGACCACGTACCTATGTCGCAAATAAATAATAATAATAGATCGATGGAATAGAGTGCGCGTTACTCGATAAATATTCAATTTAAAATAGTACCAACAGTTACAAATGGTGGCGATAAGATATGAATATCTTACAAGTTGTTTAATCCGTAATTAAACAATCTGGTCACTATCTATAGATAGCGTATCGTAAGGACATTCAGTGGTAGTTGGTTTGTAACTTTACAATAGAATGGGGCTGATCGATATTTAGATGTACTCGACAGATAGTGAAGGGAAATATAAGTTTATTTTTTCCCACATGACCGGTAGTAGGCAGTGGGCTCAATTCGGTATGATAACCTGTATCTAAGGTACCAGTTTCTTATTTTTTTCTGATAGATCATCTAATTCGAAGAATATTCTCATCATTATAAAAATAAATTGTAAAGTAATTAATTAATTAAGAATTTTTAAAGACATGGCAAAAACACTACATTCCGAGCCGAAAAGTAGCATGAATAGAATTTGCTTTACACAAAAAAAGCTAAAATTCCATTCACCTGTCACTTTCAGAATAGAAAGATTTAAAAAGGTCAGGCGATTTTATTTATTGTGCACGGTTTTAGAATATAATCTGTGATTTTACGCGCTATCTGCCATATATAGAAGCCATGTCTTAAGATTGTGGGTAAAATACAGTGCAAATGCGCGCCAGAATCTTGCAGAAAAAGCGTAAATCCATAGAGTATAAATCTCCTGTCCCTTTTCAATCTTATTATTTCAAAAGTGACAGATTTTAATTTTAACTTTAGCCGGTGGCATCTAGAATCGAGTCCAGTGTCATTAGGGTGGTGCGTCCTTGAGCTCGTGGGTCGCTAGTCCGTGACACCAATACATTGAAACCGCGCGAGTCGATATCGACATTACTGATCGAAAATAGGTTACCGTATGCGTTGTCGCCCTACTAACTGCATTTACTTTTGAAATTTTTAAGTAATTTTTACCACTTTTTCTTACAAATTTCCTGTTTTTTCGGCTATTTCACTCTTCTAAGTCGCATTATATAAATAAATGCAATTATTTTACAAATCATTTTTTTAGCAGTATTTTTGAGTATTTAATTTATTTTTTCTTGATTCAAGTAAAAATTCAGTAACAAAATTTATGATTTTTCAAACTGAGACTGTCAAAAATTAATACCCTGTATACCTTTTGAAAATTGGCGACGCAGTTTCATGTAAAACCATTTATCCAAATACTTATTATTGTTATCGTAATTTATGTTAAAGCAGGAAATGGATCAGCCAATTATTATTGTGTATTAAAATTATTATTTCTGTTTTGAAGTTTTATTTACTACCATTAAGGATAATAATCGATAAAAAATTATTTTCATACACACGTAACTTTGTTGAGCATTTACTGAAAAGTGCTTGGTAAATATAATTTCTGACGCGATAGCGCAGTGGTTAGTGACCTTGTTTGGTTCAATCCCAGGTATTAAACCTGTGTATTAAATTTTTAAATGACTTCTAAACATTCACTTTCCGAATGAGATTAGTTAGCAAAAACTTCGAATAAGTTAAAAGTGGATCAATCTAAGCTTAGTCGAGTGTTAGTTGAACTTGTTGCATGTCTATGGTGTAAATTCACCTTGACTGACAGAAATACGCTATCAATGGGATCTAAACGACATGACCTATTATTATTGGGTGATGGGCGACAACGTCAACAAATGTTGACAACACATGGTGGTAGGTGGTTGGTAGCCCGGGCGACAGAATGACAACAAATGTACAATCATTAGTAACGGCAACAGCGAAGACATCAAATTAATCAGAAGTATATGGAAGTATCTAGAAAATATAGTAATTTGATTAAAATTGCTTTTAATTTCTCATCCACGTGGAAGAACAGGCAATTTATTAATACCCAATATATACCTATAATGTTATTTCCGTAACGCACTTTCACCCGCGGTTTAATGAATTTTCTTGAAAGAATAACATATTTGCTTAGAGTAAAAACTTGCCTATTTCTGTGATACGTAGCTTCTGAATGGCGAAAGAATAAAATAGGTTCAGCAGTTTACAATTTCTCGATTCCAACAAATATTTCTTTCCTAACATTTCTACGATTTCAATCTATAGGAAGGACTAAGAATAATAAATATAACATAAGTTCTACATCTTTTAGCAAACATACTTTATGCACGCACACTGATGATTTTAGCAACTAATTTCGAATTTCATTTGAAGGAATAATTTTAAATCAATTAATTATAAGTTCAAAACCCTATCGTCCTCTGTATAAATAATAAAGTTTATTAATCAATACAAATATATACACACAACAAATTAATATTTATCAACCAACAGACATGTGTTCATAGAAAGACAAAATTTGTAACAAGTAGCGACATCTATTGGTACCTTACCTATACTTATGATTCAAGCGAAGAGCTAACACTACAGATGTCGCTACAAGCAATAAAGTGATTATGTTTGTCAAGGATTCAAATGAACGTGAGCGAGGGCGTTGCATGTTGGGAGATCTGCCAAAAATGGTGTTAGCGGCCACAGTTAGCGGCCATGTTGGCGGCGTTTATTACTTTTTTTGGCCGCGTTTATTTATGGCCTTGACATACTACAATGATTTTTTGAAAGAATAGCGATGATTTTTTGAAAAAAATAGCGGCGAAATAAGGCGCTCCTAGGCATAAAGTATTGCTACACTACATTCCGAGAAGCCTTTTTTTGTTGTTCGAGCTTACTTCTAATAGGCCTCTGAATATGGTTTTTGTAACGAAAGACCATTATCACAGACAGCGACCGGGCGGGACCGACAGCTTAACGTGCATTCCAAAGAACGGAATCTTTTTTGTTCCAGTCAATCAGGTAATTCAGCCTGCAATGTCCTGACCAAACTGGAGCAAATCTCCCAAAGTGAATCTCACAAATATCAACTTAGTGTTCCCCCTGGGAGTTGAACCCAGGCAGGACCTCCGGATCGGGAGCCAATGGCTAAGACCACTAGAGAACGGAGGCAGGTTTACTGGTATAGTAATTAGTTTACCTCTCTGGAGCGCATGAGGTAGCGCACGAGACGGCCGCGCAGCACGGCCAGCGTGTTCTTGTCCAGCTCCGCACTCCCCCCCGCTACAGACTGCACCAGCACCTGCCAACGGGACAAAGAGTTCTCTAGCAGGCGGATGTTCTTCTTCTCCACTCTGTGAAAAAAAAAACGACACAATTTTAAATAAAGAAATCTATAATTTTTGAGTAAGAATTGAATTCACTATCTCAGCGATTTATGCAAAAGGAATTGATCTGAAAGTATGATTCATTCATACCAATCGCATATTATTATTATTATAGTCTCCCTAAAAGCCAATGTGTGACGTACAGCGCCATCTATCCGAGCAATGGAAAAGGCCGACGTTTTGGTTGCTCATTACGCGGATTGGCAATTTGTCAATGCCGCATGCCGCTCCGCGGAACAATCGTATTACATACCGGTCAAACCTCGAATTCGGTATTAAGCAGTTTGATGATTGCCACTCCGCAAAATGGTCGTTTTACAATCCCTATGGCCGATATAAAAGGGTGTTTCGCGGAATGTGCGTTTTACAATCCGCAGATGGCCCTTTTTTCGGCCAATGAGCGATTTCGGAGATTGTGCGTAACATATATAAAATACATACCTGTCTGCTAACTGCAGCTCAACATCAATGCCATCCTCTTTGAAATCCGGTAGTTCAGAATCATGCATAGTTTCTTCAGCATCAGAGAATGTTGTCAAATTCTCGGTTTGTCCTGAAAATAATAAACAGTCTCTGTTAGTTTGTAAAACTTTGTTTCATTATCATCAGCCTATATTTGTCCACTGTCTCAAATGGCTCGCCACTCAGCTCGGTCTTCAGCCGCTCTCATCGAATTTCTGCCCGCTTTCTTATGAATATCATCGCTCCACCTAGTTTCAGGACGTCTTACGTTTGCCTTGCGATACCTATCCGCTCTAGAACTCGTCTGCTCCAACGGCGATCGGTTCCACGACAGATGTGACCAGCCCACCACCATTTCAGCCTACTAATTCTCTGAGCTATATCAGAACTTTGTTTCTATTAATGATGTATTTTCTTGTTATTTGACTCTTGTGATTTAATGTATTTTTAAACATGCACATTACTTCCATGCTGAACTGGGAGTGATTGAAAAACATAGAATGTGCCAGTTGCATCTCCTCCCGGGCATGCTGCAAAAATCAGCTAAGGGAATTGGGGGTTCCAGTGTATTGCAATTTAGGCAATGGGCTGACAACCTGTCACTATAGCAATATACAGATCTATCTGAAATAACCCTCAAAACTTGTCAGATGTGGCAGAACGACATTTGTTTAGGTTGTTTACGCTCTGCCTACCCCTTTAGGGATAAAGGCGTGATTATATGTATGTATGTAAAACATGAAAAAAAACACAGCATGGTATGCATAAAATCATGGTTTCAAATCCCACCCAAGTATAAATTATAGCTTTTTAATTTTTCATGTTGTTACCTTTTATCAGAGGCTGCACTGTTTGGTCCGGCAGCAGTTGGTACTGTTTGAGCAGTTGCCAGTGCGCCTGCAGCGACTTGGCGGTGCGCGATGGGTAGAACACGTGCGGATTGGCTTCCAGTAACTCTTGGAATTTCTCGGGTGGTGGGTGGCTTGTCTGAAAAAATTAACATTTTGATTGAGAAATTAAATTAAATTTTTAAGGAGCTTATTATTATTAATAATAGCAAAGTAGAAATAGCATGATTTCTAGATCTAGTAGAAAATAAAGTTGGTACTTTACCAAATGGATCTCTGATTGATACCAACAGAATTTTCCAAACAAGACTGTGATTTGAATTAAGCTCACAAAATAACTTCTATCTATACAGCTTTTAAGTATCTATCTTGTTTTTTAACATAGGATTATTATTATTTTGTATGCTAAAGTTTACAGGGTTTGGGACAATAATTAATTTGATTTTGATTGATAACTCTTCCTGATTCTGATACAGATCAGTTTAACAGTAAAAAAAAAAAGTGTTTTTTACAAAATTTAGTGGTGAAATGCATAAAACCATAAAACTGTGAACTACAATACTTACACTTGGTAAAGTTCCCAGCAAATCCTCCTCAGCAGTAGAGAACAAAGCCTGTTGCTGGACAGCAGCCACTAAATCTGGATGCAGGTTACGCATAGCGGCCACAGCTACTCGTGAAATCTCCGTGTTGTACAGCAATGCGTACCACCGGGACTGTAGCTCTCCGATTGTGAACCGGCAGGAGAATTTTATACCGCGATGGACTATACGCAGATCATTTGTCTGGAAATTAAAATATCATTTATAGCTTTAAAAGAAAAAAAAAAACTGAGATAATGACTTTGTGATAGAAAAGTTATGTATAGTTTTATATATCCTGTAAGTGCATACCTGCTGAACTCCTATTATCAATGCCAGATCATCAGTAGGCTTCCATCTCCCTAGATCTTTAGTAGACAGATGGCTGAGCTGTCCTTTACGGCGCGACTTTCTTGCAATACTTCCGCCTAGAGACAGCTTACTGGAACGCCTTCGCTCTTGTGTGGGCAGCACAGGAGTGGTAGGAGCACTTGCCACAGTCGCACTCAAGTCAGGGTATGTGCTGCTATACGACAAAGTACGCATTCTCTTGTCGCCGCCTTTGCCCAAAGACGCGCCCGGTAAACCACTGTATTCCACCAGCTCATCATCGAATCTACGACGTTTTATTGATCTCGACGAACTAGACAAATAAAATTTGCGGTTATAGAAAGTACCTAATACTGATTTATACGACATCTAATGCGGTATTTTAGAAAAATTGTGCAACAATGTACCTGCGGCGTTTTGTGTTGTCGTGCGAGCCCTCAAAGGGGGATACCATAGTCCCAGGGTATTCATTACTGTCCGATGCGTTTGAAGGTGTTGCTGGGAAGTCCATTATATGTTAAAAATGATATTTATCACTGTTTTTTCAGTAAATAAACATTTTTCTGCAACACACGCAAAACGAACAAATGACATATGAACCATAGACAATAAATAATAGTGCTGTGCTAATCTCAGGTGCTAATCAATCAACAGTCAATCAACAAATGAATGAATTAGACTACAACAACACTTATGTAACCAAATAGAAAACCGGTAACTCAAAAAAGAAAAACAAAAACTTTAGTCTATGATTGCTGTCAATGTCATAATTTGAGGTTATATTCCTGTATGTGTTTTACAAGTGTTTTGTAATCGATTTCCATGTAAATGTCGCATTTTCATGTGATATATTAGAACTATGGCAAACTTATTGCGCAGGTTAGCGTTCCGCCCAAAAGAAATTATCGCCAGAAGCTACAACAAGATCGTTATCACTGATGACGGATCCACTATAGTAGCTCTTCATCGCGACCAAGGATTTCCTTACGAACACTCAAGACCGCTTCCCGAGGAGAAGGAAGCGGATACCTCTATCCTAAAGATGTCTGACTACAGTGAAGTGAAGCGGGTATTCAAACAAATGAAGCCAGAAATGGCTAGGAAACAACTGGCCTCTCTCACGATGACCACCGAACACCGCTGGTTCCCGAGAGCGAGGGACAAGAAGGCCAAGAAGAATGATATGAACCG
>JARACY010002531.1:0-41823 GCA_029255725.1 Scrobipalpa atriplicella
GGCCCTAAAATAAGTTTCTAAGTGTTATTGGGTCATTCCTTGTACATACCAGATTAAAAGAAAAAAAGTAATGGCGTTTTCAATCCAAAAAACATCCAAAAAATTACAAAATAAAAAAGACTGCTGTTTATGGAAGTGATTTGCGAAAGAAAAAAATGCTCATGTACACTTTTGTCACAATATGTACACTTTTTGCGGCGGATATGTGTATTTTGGGATCTCGGTTAGCGGCAACACTGGTCCCGGGTTCGATTCCCGGCGAGGTCAATGACATTGTGTTTATAGTTTGGTAAGGACATAACAGGCTTAGTCATTTGATAAGATGATCCATGCTGTCGGATGAGCATTTAAATAGTCGGTCTGCGACTTATTTCTCGCTGGTCGTGAGCCGTGTCAGTCAGCCTGGCACATCAGAATAAGAGATTAAGCGAATAGAGAGTTCAGTTGTGTGTTGCGTGACCACTTGGGCACTAAAAACTGAGTCCCGCCCAGATGGTCGATCTCTGAAAACCAAAAATCGATTGGGAGGACCTGTATGTATGTAGAGCTACGTAGTTAACTAGTTACATTACAACTAGTTGTATGTAACTCCCTCCGACATTAAGTTGTCTAAGCCTCGGGGAATTCGAAGATCAGGGTATTGCAAGCTTATCAGTGATCACCTGATTGTCAGATAACATAATCCAATGATCCATGCTATCGGATGGGCATATAAACAGGCGCCTAAACTATCTCTAGTCGTCGTGTCAGTGATACTAATCCATCAGAATTTGATAGAATGTACTATAAAAAACATAGGGCCAAAGCTAGTCATAGAAAAAGCACACAGAAAAAAATGGAACCTCAACTCTTCAAAGTAAGGTTGTGTTCAGACTTTCCGCGTTCAGCCCGCGTACCGTCTGAACATAGCCTTAGAGTAAACAGGCATCTTCTGGGTGAGCTCGCTCCATCGTCGACTCCGTCTTTGTCGCTCCCGACCTAGACTGGAGTCAAGAGCAAACCCATTTCTATTCTAATAATAAAAAAAAACAGCTCTTAGTCCAAATATCATCAATATAGTGAACTGGTTCTATCTGTGTGAGCTAGTTTCATTATCGAGTCTTGTCTTTGTAAAGTTTAGTTAAAACCAAAAGTAAATCTTTGAAAGTACTATCAGAATTAAGAAAATAAATTATCATATCTAAACTATTACCTATGAAATAGTGGATTTATGTAACAATAGATTACGCATTGTCACGTTATCTGATGATATTCAGAACAACGTATTCTCCAATCTAATCCGTATGTTTTCAAAACATTACGTAAACGTATTGTTCGCTTGTACGTAGCGCCTTTATTTTAATGTACTATACCGCTACTTCAAGTACTTAGTCTTATTAATAATGTCTCTGTTTTGTCTGTGGGCAAAGAAGAGGTGGATGGGGTGGTATGGCTATCTCCTAGCTGCCTATTCCAGGCTACGGCTTCTCAGACTTGCTGAAGTCCAGCAAAATTATCTCGTTCAGTTTCACCAGCGGCTTAATGAGTTTTTATACGAAAATTATTATAACCTTTGTAAGGTGTACCCAATAATGCTAACTTTCAATCTTACGCGATGAACACATCAGAGCGTTACCTCATCAATTGATAGATTGTATTTTCAAGTTGTAGTTCTATTCTAAATATTCCAGTCCACGTGCATTTTTTATTTATATCGTAGAATATTGGCCGCCATCGTCATGTTTCTTCCATTGTGGACTGGGAGTGATAGAAAAACATAGAATGTGCCAGCTGCATCTCCTCCCGAGCATGCTGTAAAAGTCAGCTAAGGGATTTGAGGGTTTCAGTATTGTAATTTAGGCGATGGGCTGACAACCTGTCACTAATAGCAATATACAGATCTATCTGGAATAACCCTCAAAACTTGTCAGACGTGGCGGAACCAACTTTGTTTAGGTCGTTTACGCTCTGCCTACCCCATTAGGGATAAAGGCGTGATTATATTTATGTATGTATCGTCATGTTTATAGTTTTTTATGAAAAGTTCAATAATTTTTACATGGAAAATTGAAACACATAAGGTTTCAGTGATTTAAAACTAATTTATTTAATATCTTGCATAGGTTTCATCTGATTGTCTGGTCACATTCACATTGGATTGGTGACACTGAGGTTGTGGTTTATAAAATAAGTTCAAAAAAAAAAGAACCGCCAAAATTCTTTTGTCGTGTAGGTTACGAGTCGATCGACCCGATGAACCCTGGTGTCAGAGTTTTTAAACCGCCTAATAGTCAGCTAATAGGCCTCTGGCATGTATTGCGTAACGATCACTATCAAAGACAGCGACCGGGACCGACGGCTTAACGTGCCCTCCGAAGCACGGAATCCTTTTTCTTTCAATCAGGTGATTCAGCCTGCAATGTTCTAACCAAACTGGGGAAAATCTCACAGTTATAAATTTACAAATATCAACACTGTGTTTCCCCCCTGGGAATCGAACCCAGGACCTCCGAAACGCCCAAATAGGTAACGATGAATTGAATCCACGTCCTTGGCATGAAGTGCCACTCACACTCACCGCCACGTTTCAACCATTTTCATTATTCATGCATGTCACAGGCGGGGCTGAAATGTGTCATGGTATTTTAAGGTAATATTTTAATAGCTAATTATGTAACTGTTGCATAATGAGGGATATTTAACACGAGTGTGGTTTATGAAACGAACGCAGCGAGTTTCATAAAAGTATACACGAGTGTTAAATACTAATTATGTACAGTTTCATACAATAGTTTATCTACACTCATACAACAAATTTAAATTGAAGAAAAAATAAAGTAATCATTATTTCTTCTTTTCTAGTTTGCTCAAATAGCAAGCATCTGCGTAAAAATTAAAAAAAAAAACTTCATTTTGTTACAGCTTTGCGATAACGAAATGAAATTTGTATGGTTCCTTAGTCACGGCTGCATCGAAAGGTATATCATTTGCTTAGCGTTTCTGATAAGTAAATGAAGGATTTACGACATGAGTGTAGATAAAATTATTTACAATTTCGCCCTTATCTTCTATGCTGGATTGGGGGCGATAGATATAAAAACATAGAATGTGCCAGGTGCTTATCCTACCGGGCATGTTGAAGAAGGCAGCAATGATTCAAGGTACTGTGTAGCAATACGCATTGAAATCTAAAGTTGCCCTCAATATTTCTGAGACATGGCCAAAACGCTTTTTACTAGGCGGTTTGTGCTCTGCTTCCCCGTGAGGTATAAAGGCCTGACTTATGGTATTCTTTTTCTGCCCTACCATTATACGGTCCTGGTTTACTCCTCTTTGCCAGGTCTTCGGCATCCGCTGATGTAAGATCAAACTAATTTTAAAGTCGTCATACATAAATATGTACAACTCTGACCACAACCCATACCTACCTATCAATATTCCATATCAAATTCAGTGCCCGTATTCATAACCTATTGTAATATGTCCAATATGGCGGCCGATGCAAAACGCTCGTGGCACAGCTCATTAAGTATTCCGTGGCCCAAACCTTAGACAATGCAGCCATGAATATTCCATACAGCTTAGTCTGAGCCGAGTCTAGGAGCCTTCCTGGGTCGGTTAGGATTTAAACGTTTTAGGAGGACATTATGCTATGTTAAACTATATAGTCCTGCTAGACGATTCGCCAATCTCGTTAAGAGTAACCATCTGCGCGGGACTTCTTTTTAGTTCACGACTGTTTGCAGATAAACAACTGGACTTGCTGGGACAGTGGTCAAAAAACGACGAACCGATAAATTGATTCCATGCTGGACTGGAAGTGAAAAAAAATATAAAATGACCCAACTGCCAGCTGCGTCTCCTACCGAGCTAGCTTCAAAATCAGCTAAGAGATTCGAGGGTTTCAGTATATTGTAATTTAGGCGATGGGCTGACAACCTGTCAATATACAGCAAGACCCCCAAAGCTTGTCAGACGTGGCGGAACGACCTTTGTTTGGGTCGTGGACGCTCTGCCTACCCCATTAGGGATAAAGGCGTGATTGTATGTATGTAGTAAATAATGTAACACCTTGCTAGTTAGAAGCAAGCCAAAGAGCTGACTCCGTGCAAGTATCGAGAACATTGTTTGGTCAAAATATTTATACTTCTTCACGGTTTAGTTAAAACCCGTTTCTTTTCACGATACCTTTATAATTGAACAACCATTAGGCTACTGTTTCGGCGTGGAATTCTTGCGTTTTGTGAATAAGTGCTATCTTTTGACGCGTGGCCGCCTATGCGCATTATTTTTCGATTTTATTTGTTTTTCATTGACTTTTGTCTAGGTCAAAGTTTATTTAAGGAAATACATTTATAATGGTTTTACTTGTTATTATTATAAGCTATAGTTAATTTAAATTGTAATTTATAATTTCTGGTATGACCCTAAATTTTTTGTTAATTAGGTATGTTAACTGTTTGCTCACTGTAAGCAAGATTCGGCGCACTGTCTTTCTTTTGTAACACCTTTATATTGTACCCGTTTCTACAAATAAAACATTTGATTGATTGATTGAAAGCGGGCGGCAATAAAATAGAGATGATTCGTTCGTCCAGGTCAAAGCTGGCCGCAATAGATTTGACGATGCAGCGAGTTACCTGGCTGTCGTTCCCACATACGGACAAAATTCAGCCTGCTTAGGTGGCATATTTTTCATAGGCTTAGCACGTAGTGCGAATTTTTTCGCGCGAATTAAATCCGCAGAAACCTGTGATGTATGGAGTTGTATGAAGGTGCACGCACTTGCGGAAAAAAATCGCGCGAGATTCTCCATACAAATTGTGAGATAAAACAACTTAATCGAAAACAGGTGGTTTTGTGAAATATTTCTGTAATTTTCGAAGCTATGGCGACAACGCATTTTAATATAATTCAAAAATAAGCTGTATTCAAGATCAATAATCACGATCTTATAAGGTAAGTAAGTATATTTCCAAATACGTAAATTTAATCTAAATATACATAACAACAATTAAAAAAAAACATATAATCTGAATAGACTAACAAAAGTGAAGACAATTTTATTTATTTCATTTTCATTTAATCAAATAAAAACCTACAAGTAAAAGATCTCAGAAACTTTAAATTGCATTAAACGAGCGCAAAAACGATTTATAGATCGATGAACTTTGCATTAACTTTTTCACCTTCTTGAGACATGAATTTGTTCCAAATTAAAAGTCGATTGATTAAAACTTAATTTAGCCTGATCTTGTTGAGGGTAATCGAAATAATTAATTAATTTAGTCCTCAAGCCCCGCATGGTAAAGCCCGGATGGTGTAGTGGATAGGGCCGTGGCTTCCTGTGCAGGAGGTCGTGGTTCGAATCCCACCACGTACCTATAAATGTGTTTTTCGGTTTTCGAATTTCATATGTACGTTTATTCGGCGCTTTTAAGGTGAAGGAAAACATCGTGAGGAAACCTGCACACACCTACAAAGAAATTCAAAGGTTGTGTAACCTAATCTAGGATTGGGTCTGGTTTCCCTTCTGGGTTGCGGAGGGCAGTTGTTCTGTGTAAAAACCAGTACCCTCATTCAATCCCCTAGATTAGGTAGCCGACCCCGTGAGATACGGGAAAAAGGCTAGGAAGATGATGATACACCTCTAAAGGACAGGCATATCAGATATCTTGCCCTGACAAATGTTCAAAATAAAATATCTTTTATCTTACTATACTGGTTTCTAAGAAAGTACATTACATTCTCAAATATTAGCTTTAAAAATGAAATATTAGACTTTGAATCAAGGCAGAAAATACGAATGAAGAATAATATTTTAGGATTATTTCAAATGGCAACCATGGGCTAACTAAAACATCTAATAAAATTTTGTACAACAGAGTACCTACTTTGTATTATTACAGGAAAATATCTCATCTCAAAACATGATATAGGTAGTTACACACTACACAGGGAATAAAAAAAAACACCGACCAAACTTTAGGATGTAAGTGTTAACCTACATACAACACTGAACAACTTCCCCAAGAAACATAGGTTGAAATATGAAAAAAAATACTTTGCCCTCCCCATACAAATGGATACAGCGACACCAATACTATTATTTTTACACTTGGATATTCTGAGCTGTGGTTTAATAAGGAAGATGAACCAAATGGCAATACCATGAGATGAAGAGACTATCTCAGGACCGGAGGGAATACTGAATGCTGACCTCCAAACTTCAATATGAAGATGGCCCCATGATGATGATTCTGAGCTGTAGCTTGGAAAGTCAGTACAAATTACTGGCACTTAAGACTCTTCAATCTCACAGTGTGCAACACACTCTGCTATTTCACTAGGATCTAGTGGGATAGTAGTTGGTGTTATAGGCTATAGTGCTGCTTACCATCAAGTGGGCCTTAATGCTTAGTTGCCACTTCATAATATTAAGAAGTGTAAAAAATAACCCTGTGCTTATATCATTTAGTTAGACTGATGAGTTATCTATTGAAATTATTACCTACATAAAAAAGGTATTTGAAGAGAACTAATGTAAAAGAGGTTTTTATTGTAATAAAATGATTTTAATATTATATTAGACAATTTATAACTATTGAACAGCTATTTATAGTAATGACTAAGAAGGAATATAAGATGGATAGATTCTAACATGGTTATAGGGTTGGTCTTATTAACTAAAACAATACAATACACTTTAATACAATACACTAAGAGCAGCAAAAGCACTGTAGCCTAATTTGCAGCAGGTAAGTTCAGATGAACACACTAAAATTACAGAAGATATTTCAAGCAAGAAATATTGAAATAGCTCAGACACCAATTCGTAGCATACATAGATAAAACAACGAATGAAACAATAGCAGATTAACCCACTAAAAGCGTATGAATCAGCCCAAAAGTCGCAAGATACACCCACAATGACCTAAACGATATCTTTAGGTGTGCATGTATTCATTTAAAGTTGCAGAGCCGGTTCTCGGCCCACGCAAGGCGAGATTGACCAATGGAATATCGAGAGAACCACGTTGAGGACACTTTCGAATGCCCCGAACCCCGTAGGACTGCAGCGACCTGACAAAATGAGCGTAAAGGTTTCACTGCCCTGATACTTTTCGGAATTTCTGAGATAAAAACAGCTTCTAGGCTTACAAGAACGAATGAGAAGACTCTATGATGAATATAGAGCCCATATCTGGTGTTATAATGGGAGTAAAACCGCGTAATAACAAAATAAATAGTTACATGAGAGACATTGTATTTTGGTACCTTGATTGTCGTTGTTTCCTTCTGCGTTCGCAGCCGCAGCCAGGAAAACTCCGAGGCACAAAACGCTCCAAAATCTCACAATCATTTCGACTGATCAAACCGGCACAGAGTTCACAGTTAGATTGTAAATAACAAATTACACACTCGACATAATCAAACTGATAACACTCGCGCCGTAGAGTAGGCAACTCGGCCTTTCATTCGCAAATGGCGGCGGATGACGGATGTGCGGTGCTCATCGATTGCAGCAGAAGTTTGCATTTACGAAGGTAGCTAAGAATTTTATAAAGGCTGTACGGCTGTACACTTCCAATAAATTTTGGGTTGCTAGCAGGAAAAAATAAAGCACAAAGAGTAGGTTTTCAATGAGCTTTCAAATAGCTGCAATAGATGGCGTTTATTCCAGATACAAAGAATAGGTTTTCAATTAGCTTTCAAATTAGCTTCCATAGATGACGTTCATTCGTTGCTTCTATTCGTTTAATACGAAAGAAATACATTGGGTTGGGATCAAAACTATTTCTATGGGGCATCGCAGAATCACCTTACTTGATTCAGTGCAGAACATCCAGCATACCAAGCGGGCTCCATTGTCTCGGGTCTCGCTAAAAACTATGACGAGACGAGAGCAGCTCTCCACATTCTTGCTCACGCATTTGTGCGCTCGGTACTCGAACAAAATGGACGTCTGTCGCTGCACCATTATGTGCAGTAGCTTATTACAATGGGGCACCTTCATTAAAAAAAAATAGTTCTCCTTTACTCGATAGTGGGCGCCGTTGTAGGAAAAATTTAGTTGTCAAAGTCAAAATCATTCTGCTGTCATGTGTTAGACTGGCTACTACTGTTTGGTATTCATTATTACTGGGTTTTTGTTGTCTGTTATCACACAGCGGATATTTGTTTGGCATGTTTTCCTTCATTCCTCTTCACTCCTCGTATTTTTCAGTAGCGAAAGTGAACTTTTGATTTTGAGATATAGACTCTTTACATCAGGATATTGAATGAAATCCAAATGTACGTTATAAATAAACATTTGTTATTAAAACAATAAAATAAAATAAATAAAAATATCAAATCTATATATATTTGACAGATAAGTTTTGAGACTTTCGCGGTTGTTCACTGCAATTAGATTTTTGTTATGAACGGGATTATTACCAGTCTACCCGTGACCATGGAGTTTGAAACAACTCCGAAATATCGAGGTAACAATAAACATAATCGTGGTAATAATCCCGTTCATAACAAAAATCTAATATTTGACAGATTTGTTTCAAGGTTATCAGCGCCATCTATCAATATTTACTCCTTCCTCGAAAACGAAACCACCCCATTCATTCGCTATCGATGACTAGACAGCGCCATCTTTCGGTTTACAGCATTACTGAATCATGTGTTTAAACCACAGAATGAAAAAATTAAGTTTACAAGAGTTAAGTTTTCTAGAATAGGAAAATCTTTATTTGTCACCTAAATGAACATAAGTTTTACAATTATTAAAACTTAACCTAAGGCGACAAAAAGGTCTAGCTCAGCTTTATAATGTTCTTTTATGCATAGTTTGGGAAACCTACGGATACACGACCGCATTAATCCATTTTAGTTGTGATTTTGTATACCTACTTCTTATTTTATGACAGTGAATGGATTTTAACAAATCTTCGTAAATGCACCGCCGTATTGTATTTTTTTTAAATATTTTTTTAATATGGCAACACAGAAGTTTCGAAAGTTCAATTTCGCATGGTGGACGTGCAAGTGGATTCTGTTATTTGTTGGTGATAATTTCTATTACTATTTCGTTGCGATTCCTTATGGAATTACAAATTCTGATGCTGCTATTCCTTTGTGGTCGTGCGTTATTCATTCCTTAACATTAGATGATGTTATAGTGTTGTTTTTCGTTGCATCTGTGAGAACTGCATAGTGTTTCTCAAAAATGGGAAAATGTGACGAAGCTAATGTTGAAGTTAATATGGGGGACTCGGCGTCCCCCATGAAGCCGGATAATTTCACGTTTACCGTGCCCCCTGAGGCCCCAGTGTTCGAACCAACACCGGAAGAGTTCCTGGACCCCCTGGCGTACATCAGCAAAATCCGACCCATCGCGGAGAAGTCGGGGATTTGCAAGATAAAGCCTCCAGCGGTGAGTCTTTCTTTGTTATCCAGCTTTATTTACCCTGTTTATACCCTAAAACTTGGATTTTTGCTGCAAATTATTGCAATGCAACATAATTCTAACCCCCGATACGTAGCAATGATGCAACCATTATTATTCCGTTTTGTCGGGTTTGGTTGCGTGTATATCCGGGATTCATCCCTCGAATTTGCCGTAATACAACCTAACCTTCCAGTTTGATCGATAAAAAAGGTAAAAAGTGCATAATATTGGGTCGAAATGTTAATGCATATTGTTCAGTGATTTGGATGCCATTTTGTCCTCCCCTGGGCCTACGATAGTTCAGATAAAAAAAGAATTCTTGCGAGATACTGCTGCGACTAACTGTATTTCCAACTACGACTGCTGAGTAACACGCAGTTTCGCGATTTTTTTCGCAATTTTTTCCTATAATCATGCTACATGGCTAAGACGAAATTTTCAAGTCAAATAGTGTGTCACTCAGTGTCCATGATGAATAAATGAGATTTCCTTGCAATCCTGCTTATAAACAGGTATTTTAAGTACCCACATACATCATATTACATTAATAAGGCACCACATGCTCTAATATCCATGTTGAAATAATATTTTAAAGCAATTTTTCAAAATCTCAATATGGCTGTCCATCATTTATTGTTTTAACACATCTATTTGTCGACTTTCCCTTATTATTTATCTTTTTAACCTAAATTTCCAACCCCAACCACCATATATTGGACTTCCACTAGGTTATACCAATGTTCTTTACAAAATAAATGATTACTCATAATGTGTAATCTGCAAAATCATTTCTGGAATAGATAACATAGTGGTTATTTTATCTATTTCTGTCCAACTCATGTCAAGTAGGGGTAAGAACTTTAAACTGTATTGCAAAATAGTGATAATCTTCGCGACCCAAATTTTCAACAATGTAGGTAAAGTGTGGGTATATTCCTTTGTTGTTTAAATAATTATTAATTTAATTATGCTATGTATCTTTAATACCCTCTTCTTAAGCTTATTTCTTCTTATATTTGTGTTAGTTTTTAGTGGTCATGTACTCTATATTCTTGCAACATTTGCTTAGTTGGTCAGTACTGGTTCAATGACCTTGAGATTGTACCTGTTCAGGTGTATTAGCCTACTTCCATGCTGGACTGGGAGCGATAGAAAAACATAGAATGTGCCAGCTGCATCTCCTCCTGGGCATGCTGCAAAAACCAGCTAAGGGATTCAAGGGTTTCAGTATATTGTAATTAGGCTATGGGCTGACAACTTGTCACTACAGCAATATACAGATCTATCTTAAACAACCCTCAAAACATGTCAGATGTGGCGGAACAACCTTTTTTTGGGTCTTTGACGCTCTGCTTAGCCCATTAGGATAAAGGCGTGATTTATGTATGTATGTTTGTATAATTCTACCTCTACTGTATCCTTTTAATTTCTTGCAGTAGTACTTATGTATGTGCCTTTAGTGAACTGATTATTTGTCAGCACTTCTATCTGCTGAGTCCAAATATACCACCAAATATATTGCCTCCAATGTGAATTGTGATGGCATATTTCTTCTTATTTTTTGACTAATCCCTGAGGTCATAGCCCTCATGCCATTCTTCTTCTTGTTGTGTAGGTTTCGAGTCCTTTGACCTGATGAACCCTGGTGTCAGAGTTTTTTAAAGCCCTTGACATTGCTTTACATTTTATTAATGCATTATTATGTTGCATAAACATTGAACAAAAACAAGATTTGTTTTTGTAAATATTTATGAAAAAACATTGCTTAGCTTTATTTTCTGTCCTAAGGCTGAGCAAATGAATACTTAACAATTTTTAATTAGTATAGGTAAGTATGTTATACTTTGTGTCGTAATTTCTTGATGTAACTCCATGTTAATTTATAATCAGGCAGTATTTTGAAAAATCCTCTCAGGATAAGGAGGATTTTTCATGTAATTCGAATAAGGAGGATTTTTCAAAATACTGCCTGATGATGAAGTGACGAAACCGGTCGCAAAATAAATTATATATTCAGTGGAACTAAGTGAAATGAGTGTTTTATTATAAATTAGTATACAGGGCGTCCTACGGCGATGCCACACGGAGGGAAAGTACCTTAAATATTAATGATAGGATATTTTACTGAAAGAAGACATCGTTTAATTTTTAATAATAAGTAGAACTGCATTCACAGATTTTTTAAAAATCGCCTACCTCAACCGGGAATCGAACCCGCCAAATGTGACAGGTAAATTACATGTATTTTATAATAGCGTCTGAAAGGGCTACTCATAAGCATTATTTTTTCCCTTAATAACCTAGCATATTAAATGAAACTAAAAACATAAAATTGTACATTTTATTTAAAAAAAATTAATTACAAAAATAAAAAAATAAAATGTAAAATAAAATGTAAATCATAATAAAATTTAAAATTTTATGTTTTTAGTTTCATTTAATATGCTAGGTTATTAAGGAAAAAATAATGCTTATGAGTAGCCCTTTCAGACGCTATTATAAAATACATGTAATTTTACTGTCACATTTGGCGGGTTCGATTCCCGGTTGAGGTAGGCGATTTTAAAAAAAACTGAATGCAGTTCTACTTATTATTAAAAATTAAACGATGTCTTCTTTCAGTAAAATATCCTATCATTAATATTTAAGGTACTTTCCCTCCGTGTGGCATCTAGTGTTGTTGCGATAGTAATAGTCTATCGATAGTATTGTGATACTATCGTGGCCTGAAAATCAGTTACTTTTTCGATATTCCTATCGAAACTATCGACATTTCATGATACTATCGATAGTATCGATTGCATAAAATAAGCAATACTATTGTTAAACAACAATAGTATCGATACTATCGATACTATCGGCATAAAAACTATCAATAGTATCGATAGTATCGAAACTATCGATCGTTTTTATGCCGATAGTATCGATAGTATCGACACTATCGATACTATCGATAGTTTTGCCCTATCCATAGTTGAACATTTTACGATAGTATTGCTTGTTCTTTAAAGGTAATGTACATGATGATTAAATAGTTCATCTATCCTTTTATTTTCATAACAAAAGTTATATATTTCATTATTTTAAGTTATTTAAGTATGTTATTTAAAAAATATTGAAGGCGTTACTGATTAGGTGAAGTAACAATCCTAGACGATAGTATCGAAATTACGTCGATAGTTACTGGATCAAAACTATCGATAGTATTGAACCGCGAAATAGTTTTTAGATAGTATCGATAGTATCGACTATTTTTTCGGATCACTATCGATACTATCGATAGTATCGATAGTATCGTTTTTGATACTATCGATAGTATCGATACTATCGAAAATTATCAATAATATCGCCTACTTTTTACTATCGATAGTATCGATAGTATTGCAGAATTTCGATATTTTCGATAGTACTATTCGCGCTATCGACTTTTTTTCAAGGACAACTATCGATAGTGAAACTATCGCTATTGCAACAACACTAGTGGCATCGCCGTGGGACGCCCTGTATATGTAAGCTTTAAAAGTCTTCAAAAGCATAGCCACCACAGTATTCATTAGTCTCAAGTCTCAACACAACCCACACTTAAGAAAAACAGTCTTAAAATAAAATTATTTTTTACTGTAAATAGCTACTTATAAGATTAAATAGATAGCTTAAAGAAAAAAAAAACATTGAAGTCACAAACAGTTTCGCTTTGTATAGTGTTATAGATGCATAATTTACTGCTTGGTACATTATTATTTATTAACGCTTGTTATTAACCTTTAAAAACATAATCATAAACATGAGTCATTTCATTATTATATACATGTCTTTTTATTTTTTTATGATTGTCTTTTATTAATATGTTTTTATCTCTTGGCTTTTACAAATTGTGTTTGAAGAAATGAGGCCACATATTTGTTGTCTTTTAATTATTTATTTTGTGCTAAAAATAATAAGTATATTTAATTTTTAAAGTAGGGATAACAACAGTATTAAATGTATTAGGTATATTCAAATCTTATGTAGAAAAAAATATTGTGTGCTGTCATTTGCAAAAGTGGAAAGAGTGACCGGAATGAATGAATGATGATGAGTGGAATTAACATAATTTCAGGCTATAAAATAATGATTATTTTATCTTATTTGTCATGCTTGTGTGTGTAAATGTACCTCTCTTCTCTCTCTTCTTCAACCCGTAGTCACCCAATGCTGAGTGTAGGTCTCTTCCAATTCCCTCCACTCATATATCTCCTTAGTGTGCGTGATTTCGCTTGAGTAAACCTGTAGTTACGCACACAAGGGCGCGTGTCTGTTCTGTACACAACCACAAGTAATGCTATAACAAAATTTTATTGAAACTAAACATTACTATAATAATAAGAAATAAAATAATCATGCAGGTTTTTCAAACCATAAACTGTGATTATATTCTTTCCATGTAAGCATTGAAATATATAAAAAGATATGACCTCTTTTTCATTCCCATACAAATAATATGGGGGTCATATCTTTTTATAACTGTAATATTTCTAAAAAATTAAAACATATAAACCTAGTTTTTAAGTATATCTACATCATTTGCAAAAATTATAGGAATCGGACTATGTTTATTGGGTGGGAACCGTTATCACCTTTTGTATGGAGAGGTCAATTTAAATACTCCTCTTAAAGTAAACTAAAAAGTAAGTAAGAGATTTTGTTTTAGAAATAATAAGCTGTACCTGTTGTATCTTTGTTTTCTTCCTTTGTATTGTATTGTGTACAATAAGTTGTTAAATAAAACAATAAAATATTGTTGCAGCACTGGCAGCCCCCATTCGCCGTGGACGTGGACCGTCTGCGGTTCACCCCTCGGATACAGCGGTTAAATGAGCTTGAGGTAAACATTTATTCTTCTTCTTAGCGAGTGGATTTTCGAGTCGAACAACGACCCGATAAACCCTGGTGTCAGAGTTTTCAAACCGCCTAGTAGCACAGCTATAGGCCTCTGACATGGTTTCAATAACGACCACTATCAAAGACAGCGACCGGGACCGACGGCTTAACGTGCCCTCTGAAGCACGGTTTTTTTTTTTTTTGGACAATCAGGTGATTCAGCCTGCAATGTCCTAACCAAACTGGGGAAAACCTCACAAAGTGATAAATTGACAAATATCAACTATGTGTCCCCCCCCCCCCCCTGGGAATCGAACCCAGGACCTCCGGATCGTAAGCCAAGCCTCAGACCACTAGACCACAGAGGCAGTTAAAGATTAAACATTTATAAAACCCTTTTACGAGTGAAGCATGTTCTAATACTTCCATGCTGGCCTGGGAGTGATAGAAAAATATAGAATGTGCCAGCTAAAGTCTGTGCGTTTGATTCTCCTGCACACCAAAAATATTTTGTACATTAAAACTATTTCTTCTTCTATTACGACAGAAACCTTACAATGTGGTGTTACCCAGAATCTTTTTGTAGCAGAAACTCAACTTGCCCTTAATATTTCTCTCCATCACAGGCCATAACCCGTGTGAAGCTGAACTTCCTGGACCAGATCATCAAGTTCTGGGAGCTCCAGGGTTCAGTCCTGAAGATTCCTACCGTCGAAAGGAAACCGCTCGACTTGTACGCCCTACACAAGATTGTTAAAGAAGCTGGTAAGAATCTTAGAAAGATAATTTCTTGAAGCTTGGCTCAATTCTATACGCCACTACCAAGTAGTGCATTTGTTAACAAAGCTATAATACTTTGCTTGCTCTCGCCTCGCGTCGTAAATATGACGCCGTTTTCGTTCACAGATGAATATTATTATAATGAGTTTTGCAATTTGTTTATTTTTAGGACACTTAAGTTAACTTATGTTTGCTATGGTAAATATTTTTAAAAAATGTGAATATTTAGTTGTTTTTCGAGGTTGAAATTTTTAGAACATTTTGATGGTTGACTAGAATAAATCACTAAATGCGATAGGCAGCCGAAAGCTATATTCTACTATATATGCTGTTATTGTTTTGAATTTATTAGCTGCTATTTAGAATTATAGAAAATATTTCTAATTATTTAGCTTCTTGAAAATCCTGGTGTCAGTTTTAAATAAGCCTCTGATGCGGTTCATGCTAAAACTGCTGCGCTATCTAAGCGTAGCCATAAGCTTAAACTTGCCTAACAAACCAGAAAAATGATTACCAACATCCAATATTTCTCTACCCAGGTGGCTTCGAAGTATGCTCAGCGGAGCGCAAGTGGTCGAAGATCGCGCGCCGGATGGGCTTCCCTCAAGGAAAAGGGATCGGTTCTATACTCAAGAGCCACTATGAAAGGATTCTCTATCCTTACGACGTGTTCAAGAGCAGCGGCGTCACGCATACAGCCATTGAGACAGTAAGTGATATTTCAGCTATCCATCTATCTATATAGAAAAACATAGAATGTGCCAGCTGCATCACCTCCCGGGCATGCTGTAAAAACCAGCTAAGGGATTCGAGGGTTTCAATATATTGTAATTTAGGCGATGGGCTGACAACCTGTCACTACAGCAATATACAGATCTATCTTAAACAACCCTCAAAACTTGTCAGACGTGGCGGAACGACCTTTGTTTAGGTTGTTTACGCTCTGCCTACTCCATCAGGGATAAAATCGTGATTATATGTATTTATGTATCTATCTATACTGGGTGTACAGCGTCCCAGAAACTGATAGGGGTTGCTAAGTCAACGAAACAGAACAACTTTCACCAGTAGATTCATTCAGGTTTTTTTTTTGCTGTTTCATACAAATTGCCTGATCGAGGTGTATGGGAAAGTCAGAAAGTTTTTTTATTTCCTCAAATTTTTTCGTGGTGAAAGTTGTTCAGTTTTGTTGACTGAGCAACCCCTATCAGTTTTTGGTACACTATCCCTTACACCCCATAGATAGCTCAAATAATAAGCCACTAAAATCTCAATGTTTTGAATTTTTTTCTATGTTGTTCACTGCATATAAATTAATATTTTGGACGCGTTTTATATAAAAAAAAAATGATATCGTGGTGAAAAATCCGTTCAAATTATTAATTTAAATGTATTACTGCAACAATTATTTTAATTTAGAAAGTGAATGAATAATTAAATTGAATAATACTTATTCTAACCGAGAGTCAATATGGCTTCTATGACGTTTGACATGCAACACCGCCAATTTATTAAAAAAAAATAATTACCCATCTCAACAGAAAATCGAAGTGAAACAAGAACAAACTCCAGAAAAGGCGACCGCGACCCGCAGCCGGTCGGCCACCAAGTGCCCCCCCGCCGCCACCCCCCCGCCCGCGCGCCGGTTCAAACCCTCGGACCCAGAGCCGGCTGCAGAGGGGAGCCACGCTGAGGGGGCCCTGGCTAGTAATGGGGACCCGGAGAAAACTCCTGTCAAGAAGGAGAAGGAAGATAACGAAACCAGGCGGAGTAAGTTATGATCATCATCATCAGCCTGTATCAGTCCACTGCTGGACATAGGCCTCTCCCATGGCACGCCACTCAGCTCAGTCTTCAGCCGTTCTCATCAAATACAATCTTTTGGCCCATGTTTCTTAGTTTTAAGTACTAGTGAAAATTCTATACTTTAACACGTCATTCCTCCCCAGGTCCTCGCGAGAACAAATGGATGTCAGCAACGGGCAGCTGCGGCGCGCGATCTCGCGTCACCCGCTCAGCGCGTCTACGCGAACATCGCATGTCGAATATGACAGTTTCAGTGACCCCTGCGCCCGCGCAGCCCGCCGCCTCGCACTCCATCAACCCCAACGACCCGGTATGTTCGGATCACTAACCTTCACACACTCACTCACTATCCCTCACTCACACTCATTTACTCTTACTCACTCACCTACACAATCACTCACACAATCACTCACTCAATCACTCACTTACACAATCACTCACTCAATCACTCACTTACACAATCAATCACTCAATCACTCACTTACACAACCCTTCACTCATTCACTTACACACTCACTCACAGACTCTTTAACGCATGTAAGGTAGACACACAATTTCTCTCACACACTGTAATTTTACGTAAAAAGTCAACAACATATTACAAACCTCTTTCCTTTACACAGTTGGCGAAATACATGTGCCGCGTGTGCGGTCGCGGCGACGTCGAGGAGCAGATGTTACTCTGTGACGGATGTGACGACTCCTACCACACGTTCTGCCTCGTGCCCCCGCTCGCGGACGTGCCCAAAGGCGACTGGAGGTGCCCCGTGTGTCTCGCTGAAGAGGTATGACATTCGATTCCTTCCTTGTGCCTGAAATTCAAGATGGCCGCCAATCATAAGTTGAAGAATATTGTTATTTCTAGCCTAGTCTAACTTTCTTTTATACAATGTGTAACATAAAGGGTATATGCATCGAGAAATGTGTGAATCTACCCATGATACTGAACAACTTTCCCTAAGGAACATAGGTCGAAATACGAAAAAAATAAAATTGACTTCCCATACTAAATACGCTATCAGCTGATGCATTTTGTGTGAAAGGTCACAATTTTTTTTTCGTTTTTCGACCTGTTTCTTAGGGAAAGTTGTTCAGTTTCATGGGTAGATTCACACATTTCTCGATGGATATACCCTTTCTGTTACACCCTGTATAAACAAATTTCGCAATTTTTCTCAGGTATCAAAGCCGTCTGAAGCGTATGGTTTCGAGCAAGCATCAAGGGAGTATACTCTACAACAGTTTGGAGAAATGGCTGATCAATTCAAGTCCGACTACTTCAATATGCCCGTGCACGTAAGTTTGCAGTTTTTATTACCCGACTGTCAAGGAAGGGTTATGTTTTTCGCGCGTATCTTGTATGTATGTATGTATGCATGCTCTAATATTTCTTTATTACCTCGTATCTCTAAAACGGCTGGATGGATTTCGACAATTAGGGTATCGTTTGATTTGTCTCAAACACCCGAGTGTTCTTTCTAAGACGAGTGATATTTTTTTAATTCAATTTGGCGGATTTTCAGCGGCTGAAATTACAGCAATAATAAAAGAAAATAAGCCGATAGGTTGTTTTATAAAATTATGGCCGTGGTATTGGAATTTAGTCACAGAACATACAAAGAAGTCGTCATGATTTTTTCTATACTTCTTTTTTTCTTGAAAATGTAGGATCTGGTATCTAATCGATTGTAAAAACATCGATTTAGTTAAAATTTATAAGAACATCACCTGGGCGATTCAAAGATATGGTGTAATATGAGTGCTAAATTCATTTCCTCATACACCATCAACAGATGGTGCCCACTTCAACGGTGGAGAAAGAGTTCTGGCGCGTCGTATCTTCCATTGACGAGGATGTTACCGTGGAGTACGGCGCTGATCTGCACTCCATGGATCACGGATCTGGTACGTTTATACCCTTGCCTATTCACGTAGGTTTACTCAATAAAGATAACGTTCATTCGTGTATTTGACACGTTTAACTATTTCTACATTTTATTTTATGATTTCGAGTAAAATAAATCACCATGAATAAGTTTTATTTTTTAATCACAGTGAAATGTGGTGCGCTGCGTTTTTAAGGCCAATAGGCATCCGTTCAAACTGAAAGAGACCAAACTATGCGCACCCAAAAGTCAACATCCACTGCAAAACGGGCGGCCTTCGAAAAATGTAAATTATATGATATGTCCAGGTTTCCCAACAAAGACCAGCGCCCACTTATACCCCGGCGAACAGCAGTATGCTGATTCAAGCTGGAACCTCAACAACCTGCCAGTTTTGGAAGGATCAGTGCTCGGACACATCAACGCTGACATCTCCGGCATGAAGGTGAGATTCAAGACAGTTATTTGTCACCGTTAGTTGTGTGTGAATCGTCTTTATCTGATCAAAACTTTATCATAACTCTTGCGTTACATTCTGATTCTGTAGGTGGGTTTTTCCACCATACATCACAGCTTTTTCCAAAGCAACTACCCATCGCTTCCTAGTACTATTGCATACTTTTCTAAGGTTATTTTTGTCAAGGAGACGACCCACTGAAGATAGATGAGTTATGTTGAACGAAGCTTCAATTGCCTGACAATGAACAATAGAGTTTATAACTAAACTATAATTGTAATATTTCTCGTGTAGGTCCCCTGGCTGTACGTGGGCATGTGCTTCGCGACGTTCTGTTGGCACAATGAGGACCACTGGAGCTACTCCATCAACTACCTGCACTGGGGAGAGCCCAAGACTTGGTAAGGCCTTTAGTTTTGTTAAACCTGGATAATCTTATATAACTTTTTAATCTGGATCTTCAGTCGACCCGCGACCACGACAATTGAAACATTGTTGAAATGTCGGGAACCAGGTAAATTCCTATGATTTACCACCAAAATCTATCGCGAATAGACCCGATAAAAAGTAAAATGAGTCTGGATAATCTTGATTGTGACCTGGATAATCTTGATAGTGAACTGTAAAATCTTGATAGTGACCTGTAAAATCTTGATTGTAACCTGAACAATTTCGATTGTGATCTAGAAAATATAGATTGTATCCTGGAGAAATCTTGATTGTGATAGTTTTCAACATTGGTCGTTCATTGATTGATCTGGAAATTTTTATTGTAATCAGGAAAATTTGAAAATCTAGACTATAACCCGGATATCATCGTAATGTAACCTGGATAATCTTGATCGTGACCTGGATAATCTTTGTCGAAACCTAGAAACTGTTAATTGTAACTACAAAATCTTAATTGTAAACTGAAAAACCGTAGCTATGATCTGGAAAATAGGACTAATTTATTTTTTTAGCTTTACATCCCCGACATCCAGAATAGATCCATACACTAGCTACACGTTATCCCGTATCCTCCCAGGTACGGCGTCCCCGGTTCAAAAGCAGAGCAATTCGAGGCGGCGATGAAGGCAGAAGCTCCTGAGCTGTTCCACTTACAACCAGACCTGCTGCATCAGCTCGTCACCATCATGAACCCCAACATCCTCATGAAGGCTGGTGTGCCTGTTTATCGGTAAGTTGTCTAGCTTCGAGTTAAGGATTTTGTTGTAGTGTTAGGATTTTGTGATTGTTGACTGTATCACAGTATTACTTTAGTCTATATAATTTTTTTTGTATTTACATGATTCTTTGAATATTATAATCAATATTGTAGTTGACAGATTCAAAATCAAATGCTTAAAATTTTTACCACTAACCCGGATTGAATTATGTGCGCAGAGTCTCTGTTTTACGGGCGTTCTTTAATAATAATAAAAGGTTTTTATTTCAGAAATACAAATTTCCATATTACAAATAATTAAAATTAGGGTTAGTCATTCACATTAGGTACATAAAAAAATATTAATTTTGAATTTGAATTCGTATATTTTTTTGCTCATTGTTACATTGGAAACTTTACTGATGTAGTCATTGAAACCTTTCAATTAAGAGTCAAGTCAAGAGCAAACCCTATAGCAAATTTAAAAAAATGGTTTTCTGCGACAGTATGGATCAACACGCGGGCGAGTTCGTGATCACGTTCCCTCGCGCCTATCACGCGGGCTTCAACCAGGGGTACAACTTCGCTGAGGCCGTCAACTTCACACCAGCCGACTGGGTAAGCAACATTACATAATATCACGCCTGTATCCCTAATGGGGTAGGCAGAGCGACAACGACCCAAAAATAGGTCATTCCGCCACGTCTGACAAGTTTTTGAGGGTTGTTTAAGATAGATCTGTATATTGCTGTAGTGACAGGTTGTCAGCCTATCGTTCGTCTAAATTACAATATACTAAAACTCTCGAATCCCTTAGAACAGTTAATAGTACAATCAACTAATATAATGCATTTTTCTAGTTGAAAATGGGTCGCGAATGCATCCACCACTACTCGACCCTCCGCCGCTACTGCGTGTTCTCTCACGACGAGCTGGTCTGCAAGATGGCGCTGGAGGCAGACTCCTTGAGTCTCACTGTCGCTCTAGCGGCCTATAGAGACATGAGGACCATGCTGCATGATGAGAGGAAGCTCAGGAAAGGACTTCTAGATTGGGTAAGTTATATGGAAATTTAAATGATATGCGAGATGAAATAAAAAAAAATATCAAAGGATTTGATGTATATTAATTTATTCAAATTCATTTATTAAATAGAATGTTAAAAATTACAGTAAAAATCAAGGCTTCTAACACTCTTAAAAACATAGTCAAAAATTCAATTATAAAGATTAAAATTATCAACAGTTAAAATACCATACATAATACATGCTGAAATAAATTACAATTGATTTAGAATAAATTAAAATGAAATGAAATGAAAGGTAAAAAACATTATAATGGTCACGATTTCATAAGAGGTAATAGATGAAGCTAACACATATCACGGAAATACCCGTTCACAATAACCCAGACACTCTTATAATGTTCTTAGAACGGAATTGTTTTTAAATTCAATCAATGCTGCCGATTCGGTTACAGGAGTTGTATTTTTGAACCGCTCGAACGCTAATGCGCATACGAAAGAGCCACATTCGCATGCGAAATTCCAAAATCACTATTTTTGAACATTCATACGTATACGAATCCTGCAACGAGTGGTCTAAACCACTCGTTGTATTTTCTACTACTCGAAACTCAAGTACTCTGTGGTCGCGGAAGTGAGACAGACAATCATTTGACAAGTGACACTAACTTTTTAATTTACTTGAATTTACGTTCCGTTTCTCTGCGATTCATTACCGGTTTTTGTAATCAAAGATTTTTGTTAGTGGCGGTGGTGGTATAGTAGGTATATTTCTGCGTAGAAAGGAAACAAGTTATGGGATTAGACTTTATTGGCAACACAGATTTCTACTGATTCAAAAATACGTAAAAACGTGTGTGATAGAAATTAATTTCGTGCACGAAGGAATTTCGTATGCGCTTTCAGTTTTCGATTCGAACGGTTCAAAAATGCGACTCCAGAACCAACTTAACTTATTTAAGTTTAGTCCTGTCACTTTCCATCTCAAGCGAACAGAAAAGGATGGCAGTACAGACGGACTTATTATAAACCTGTCACATAGATCGAATGCACGAATCAAAACGCATTTTAGTCGGGACCCTTTCACATCACAACTTAATTTGACTTATCTTGAGCGTTATACGTCAGTTTGACACAATTATAATCAGCTGTTGTGTTGCTGTCTCTATTTTATTCAAATTTAAGAAACACACACTTTGACAGGACTAAACTTAAATTAGTTAAGTTGAAGCTGTTTACGAATCGAGGCCTAAAATTAGACCACTTGTAATCTTGTGTATTCTTTTAATCAGGGTGTAACGGAAGCGGAGCGCGAGGCGTTCGAGCTGCTCCCGGACGACGAGCGTCAGTGCCACCTCTGCAAGACCACTTGTTTCCTATCCTGTGTCACTTGTGGTTGTACTCCGAACGTGGCTTGTCTGCGGCATTACACCTCGCTGTGTAATTGCGCGCCGCATAAACATACACTACGGTGAGAAATCTTACATTTCATTTAAAGATAACTGCCTCTGTGGTCTAGTGGTCTAAGCCGTGGGCTTGCGATCCGGAGGTCCTGGGTTCGATTCCCAGGGGGGGAATACAAAATTGATATTTGTCAATTTATCACTTTGTGAGGTTTTCCCCAGTTTGGTTAGGACATTGCAGGTTGAATCACCTGATTGTCCGAAAAGAAAAAGGATTCCGTGTTTCGGAGGGCACGTTAAGCCGTCGGTCCCAGTCGCTGTCTTTGATAGTGGTCGTTACTAAAACCATGTCAGAGGCCTATAGCTGTGCTACTAGGCGGTTTGAAAACTCTGACACCAGGGTTTATCGGGTCGTTGTTCGACTTAAAAATCCACTCGCTAAGAAGAAGAAGATTTAAAGATTGCAATGGGGATAAAAACGCAAAGCTAATTGCAGATGGCGCCACTGTAGAGTGTTCCAAATGAGACCAATGAGAAGACACAAAACTGACATTGATGTTGATATTGACAGATTACTGACCGATCACAGGAAAAAGGAACACTCAACAGTGGCGCCATTTAGTTCTCAGTTTTTAACCCCATTCATTTGATATTATACCAGGTATAAAGAATTTGCTGACCTTTGTTCTTCTTTTAGTTTCATGTGTAGGTTCACTTCGGTCAGCATTTTTTTTTTACTCCCTGTTTAGTATGGATTCATATCAGAATGGCAGCTGTTATTAAACGGAATGTTCCAGCTCTTTCTATTCTTGGGCAAACTAGAAACTTGTAGATGGAGAGACAAGAGGCTTGAGTATTAGGCAATGGGCTGATTTGATCCTTAAGACTTGCTAAAACAGACTTTTCTGAGGTCGCTCAGCTTATCTCTCTAAGAATGACTATAATAAATAAATAAAAAATATATTTATTTCCTCACCACAAAATAAATGAACAATGTACAATTTATAATTAAAACTTATCAGTTGTATATTGTGGAGGACTGATGTTCACTAACTCATATTCACCACAGATACCGCTACACTCTAGACGAGTTGCCCACAATGCTGGACAAGCTGAAGAAGAAGTCGGAACTGTTCCGCGAGTGGGCGGAGGCCGTACAGAACGCACTCGACCCTGACACGCCCAAGACCTGCGACCTGGATGGACTTAGGCAACATTTCAAACGTGCCATCGAGTTGAAGGTATTTAATCGGTTAATTTTCACAGCTATAAATCTACAGTATCTTCTTCTTCTTAGCGAGTGGATTTTCGAGTCGAACAACGACCCGATAAACCCTGGTGTCAGAGTTTTTCAAACCGCCTAGTAGCACAGCTATAGGCCTCTGACATGGTTTCAGTATCGACCACTATCAAAGACAGCGACCGGGACCGACGGCTTAACGTGCCCTCCGAAGCACGGAATCTTTTTTCTTTTCGGACAATCAGGTGATTCAGCCTGCAATGTCCTAACCAAACTGGGGAAAACATCACAAAGTGATAAATTGACACATATCAACTTTGTGTCCCCCCCCTGGGAATCGAACCCAGGACCTCCGGATCGTAAGCCCACAGCTTAGACCACTAGACCACAGTATCAATACCAGACACAAAAAAAAAACTAATGTGTCCCACTTTTGCCTGAAAGGACTCGCTTTTTTCCGAAAAGACTCAATTACGTCGAATGAGATTTACTGTTGCCCGATAAGACTTGTTTTTGTCCGATAAGACTTGTCTTTAATTGATAAGACTCACCTTTTCCCGATAAGACTCACCTTTTCCCGGTAAGTCTCACTTTTGCCAGATAAGACTCACTATCGCAGCCGATAATCTAATAAATTGGAACTCCTACTAAACACCAGTTTTTCTCCCAACAGATGCACAAAACAGAGCTAGTGCGCGCGCTAGAAACAGCAATCGAAGACGCCGAGAAGTGTCTGTCGGTGATACAACAACTGGACCTGAACAAGATGCGCACTAGAACCCGCCATCATGACCCCAAGTACCGGTTAACCATACACGAGCTCACGTTGTTTGCGCAGGAGATCGATGGACTAGCATGCGTGCTGCCTGAAGGTAAGATCAGATAAAACTCATGTTCCCCGATAAGACTCATGTTTGCCCGATAAGACTAATGATTTGCCGATAAGACTCATGTTTTCCCGATAAGACTCATATTTGCCCTTTTTTACCTTCATAAGAAAACTCATTTTTGCCTAATATTGACTTTTGCCTTTTACTTGGGAAAACTATCTTTCTTTAAAAGGCTCACTTTAACTTGTGAAAAGGACTCACTTTTACTTGAAAAGACTTACTTTTACTTGAAAGGACTCACTTTAACTTGTGAAAAGGACTCACTTTTACTTGAAAAGACTTACTTTTACTTGAAAGGACTCACTTTTACTTGGAAAGACTTACTTTTACTTGAATGGACTCACTTTTACTTGGAAAGACTTACTTTTACTTGAATGGACTCACTTTTACTTGGAAAGACTTACTTTTACTTGAATGGACTCACTTTTACTTGGGAAGACTTACTTTTACTTAAATGGACTCACTTTTACTTGGAAAGACTTACTTTTACTTGAAAGGCCTCACTTTTACTTGGAAAGACTTTCTTTTACTTGAAAGGACTCACTTTTACTTGGAAAGACTTACTTTTACTTGAATGGACTCACTTTTACTTGGAAAGACTTACTTTTACTTGAATGGACTCACTTTTACTTGGAAAGACTTACTTTTACTTGAAAGGACTCACTTTTACTTGAAAAGACTTACTTTTACTTGAAAGGACTCACTTTTACTTACTTATTTCCTTATTTCGTTGACAGGTTCGGCAGTAAAAGAAGTGCTCCGTCAAACAGCTGAGTTTGAGACTAAAGCTGCGGAACTACTAAACTCTGATTTGGACCAAACTGAACCCGCCATATTACGAGAACTAGAAGAGGTATGTTATAAAAACAAATGCTTATAATAGTATAGTGTGATAATCATGTATTCTTTATAGTGCCTATATTTACTGCATAGTTAAACTGATCTTAACAATCTGCCCTTTTACTTCGACCATAAAACCAACATATTAAATATCTCATCTGTAAATGAAAAAATATGCAAGAACTACCAGGATCAATTTTTTTTTTACTATTTTAAATGTTTAGCCAGTGTAAAGTATGTAGTGAAAATGAATTCTATAACCAATTTATTTCCTTTCAACAGGTGGTAGAACTAGGCTCCCGTCTATGCATAGTCCTGCCTCAACTAGCACCTTTGCAAGCGCGACAACAACAAGTGAAGTTCCTGGAGGAAGTGCGAGCTCATAAGGAGGATTGCTCCACACTGACTCCGGAGGTGATTGAGCGGCTGCTGAGCGACGCGGAGGCCATCACACCGCATCGACACATCGAGACGCTCAGGGCTAAACTGGGCGCTTTGAAAGGTATGAAATGTTAAAAAATGTCGACTTGCCTTTGTAGTCTAGTCTAAACAATGCGTTCTCGATCTGGAGGTTCGATTCCATCAGGGGAAACTTTGAGTTGATATTTTTATTTTATGAGACTTGTTTTGATCCCATGTTTCAAAGTGAACCACATTTTTCGATCCCATGCTTCGAAGTGAACCACATGTTTCGATCCCATGCTTCGAAGTGAACCACATGTTTCGATCCCATGCTTCGAAGTGAACCACATGTTTCGATCCCATGCTTCGAAGTGAACCACATGTTTCGATCCCATGCTTCGAAGTGAACCACATGTTTCGATCCCATGCTTCGAAGTGAACCACATGCTTCGATCCCATGCTTCGAAGTGAACCACATGTTTCGATCCCATGCTTCGAAGTGAACCACATGCTTCGATCCCATGCTTCGAAGTGAACCACATGTTTCGATCCCATGCTTCGAAGTGAACCACATGTTTCGATCCCATGCTTCGAAGTGAACCACATGTTTCGATCCCATGCTTCGAAGTGAACCACATGTTTCGATCCCATGCTTCGAAGTGAACCACATGTTTCGATCCCATGCTTCGAAGTGAACCACATGCTTCGATCCCATGCTTCGAAGTGAACCACATGTTTCGATCCCATGCTTCGAAGTGAACCACATGCTTCGATCCCATGCTTCGAAGTGAACCACATGTTTCGATCCCATGCTTCGAAGTGAACCACATGCTTCGATCCCATGCTTCGAAGTGAACCACATGTTTCGATCCCATGCTTCGAAGTGAACCACATGTTTCGATCCCATGCTTCGCAAAACGCTTTAAAGTCGTCGTTTACAGCCACTGTATCTTTGTCTGATACACCAACCATGTTAGATTTGAAGCAAATCACTCAAAAAGAAATATAGATCTCTTTTAACATTGCTTCCATGCTGGACTGGGAGTGATGCTTCCATGCTGGACTGGGAATGATAGAAAAACATAGAATGTGCCAGCTGCATCTCCTCCCGGGCATGCTGTAAAAATCAGCTAAGGGATTCGAGGGTTTCAGTATTGTAATTTAGGCGATGATGGGCTGACAACCTGTCACTATAGCAATATACAGACAGATCTATCTGGAATAACCCTCAAAACTTGTCAGACGTGGCGGAACGTCTTTTGTTTAGGTTGTTTACGCTCTGCCTACCCCATTAGAGATAAAGGCGTGATTATATGTATGTATGTATTTAACATACTCTTTTGTTGACAGTGCAAGTGGAAGACTGGGAGACCCGCGCGAAGGCGGTCCTCATCGACACGAACAAGTCTCGAGACCCGCGCGACGACACTGAACCACAATACACTACATTGGCTGAGTTAGATGCTCTACTGACCGAAGGCGAGGATATAGACGCCGCTTTGCCTTCGTATCATACCTTACAGACGGCTGTGAGCCATGCTAGGGATTGGTTGGCTAAGGTATGTGAAAAATTTCTAAAAAAAAGTGAACAGTTTGGTGTAAAGAACAAATATCGGGTGTAACCTTACAGCAAATTGATAGAGGTTACTCGGTCAACGAAACTGAACAACTTTCATCAAGAAATTCTGTTACCAAATGAAAAAAATATTACTTATTCATTTATTTTAGAGAGGCTTACATCTAATACTTAGGCCCGTATTTATAAACAGCACTCAAGAGTGACAGCTAGTTTGAGTTCGTATCAGAAATGTCATTTCAGTACAAAACGACCTGTCAAATCCAAACTTAATGTTGCTCTCAAACTTGAGATCGTTTTATAAATACGAGCCTTAGTGCATCCAAAAATGATGTTTTAAGTTTAGCCCTCCTATAACTTTGCGGTACATGTTTGTACAGATTTTGAGATATTATTTGACCATCCTAATATTCTACAATTGGCTACTTTCCAACTAGTTAAATCAGCAACTTTTTATGAAATGTCATAAACGCTTTTTTGTATGAAAATAGTAAATTATGAAGTCACATTTTAGTAAACATTGACTAATCAAATCAATAACTTGTATACTTTTAATTCGATTATTAAAATCTAAATGTGCATTTTTTTTTAATATTTTTAGACATTAGTTTTAAGTATAAACGTTTTGAATTTTTTAAGCTACCCAGTCAAGTACCCAATTTTCCTCGAACAGGTGGAAGAAATGCAATCAAAGGACCTATACCCCTATATGCACAGCGTGGAGGCGCTCGTGAAGCGCGGACAGCAGATACCATTAGCTTTGTTTGAGAAGGACCAGCTCGCAGCTGCCTTATTATCGGCCAAGGAATGGAAACGGGGCGCTGCTGACATGTTCCTAAAGAAGGTAAGATCTTTATATTTTTATATTTTCACGTCTTCTAAAAAATTAAACAACCCATATTGAAAAACTTAGTCCTCTGTTGTCGATTCTGGCTGCACAATTCCTCATCTTAACTTAACATTGACATTCCTAAATTGACGTATAGTTAACTTTGATATTCCTAAATTGTAGTTATTTAATATTGACATTCCTAAATTGACGTTTAGTTAACTTTGATATTCCGACATTGGCGGAATTGTGACTACACAAAAGCCATAAATCAAGATAATTAATTAATTAAATTGTATTTATTTAACATTGACATTCCTAAATTGACGTTTATTTATCATTGACATTCCTAAATTAGCGTTTATTTGAACAGAACTGGCCGTACTCCCTACTGGAAGCGCTCTCCCCGCGCACGGAATGCAACTCTGTGCGTCGCCGCACGCGCGGGGCGCCGCTAGCTGACCCACCACCGTCTTCATTAGAAGCTGGACTGTTTTTGAGAAACTTTAGCGAGGATTCTACACCTACAGAGATCGTGGCTGCTTTTAAGCAAGCTGAGACTAGAGAGATGGCCGCATTGAAGGAATTGAGGTAAGTTGCTTGATTACTTGGCTGTTCTGAAAATGTTTAAAATCATTAAGAATTGTTTTGTATCTTACTACCCTTACAACTAACACGACAAATCACGAACCTTTGCAGAATTAAGATGTGTCTAACAATACTATCGCTATTCCAAGTTAAAGGTCATTTAGTTAAATAAAAACCTTGATAATCATGTTTAGAATAACTGTCGAAAGCTCGTGTAGTGCCGGGTTAGAATAGCATCACCCCATCACTTCCTGCGGGTATCGTAGAAGGCGACTAAGGGTTAGATCCAGGGAATGGGCAGCAACGTTCCCTGTAAATGGAAAACTTCTACTGCGCTCACCAACCCGCCTGCCAAGCGTGGTGAGTATGGCATATACCCCCAATTTTGGGGAGGCCCATGTCCAGCAGTGGACTGTTGTGGCTGATGATGATGATATTGACTACTGATACGATTACTAACTCATCTTTCCCTTTCTCAGGGCTCGAAATATGCGCAAAGAGGTGCGCGCGCCGGCAGCCGGCGGGGCGACATTCTGCGTGTGCCAGAAGCGGCAATATGGCGTCATGACGCAGTGCGAGCTGTGCAAGGACTGGTTCCACGGTCAGTATCAACATCACATCTGTAACTGAAAATAAATAAAGAATGAAAAATAGAACTGCTCTTTTTTGAGGGAGTTTACAGTATGAGGCTTCAACATTTTGGAACGATATCTACCTTTCTTTTTTGCAATATACAGTGAGTAAAGTTGATATTTGTCAATTTATCACTTTGTGAGGTTTTTCCCAGTTTGGTTAGGACATTGCAGGCTGAATCACCTGATTGTCCGAAAAGAAAAAGGATTCCGTGCTTCGGAGGGCACGTTAAGCCGTCGGTCCCGGTCGCTGTCTTTGATAGTGGTCGTTACTGAAACTATGTCAGAGGCCTATAGCTGTGCTACCAGGCGGTTTATAAACTCTGACACCAGGGTTTATCGGGTCGTTGTTCGACTCGAAAATCCACTCGCTAAGAAGAAGACTTGTTATATCTTCCAATACTGACTTACAATTGTTCTTGCAGCATCATGCATAGCAGCAGCGAAGGAGGAACGCGAGGAGTCCCCGGAGCGCGTGGAGACGCCGTTCCCTACTTCAGAGCCTAAGTTTCTCTGTCCTGATTGTACGAGGACCAAGCGACCACGTCTCGACCGCATACTGGCTTTATTGGTAAGTTGCCACAAAATGACAGTTAAAGGACCATTGGGTTACTTATTGAGGATTAATTGACCATGGATTTATCTTTTAGTCAAGTTAAACAGATCTTTTATGAAAGGTTTTGTCCCGGGACCACATCTTCTATGTCAGAATCTCCCGCCTTACAGCTTAGGGAGAGGGAGTTGGCTGAAAAGCAGCATTGTATGGAACCGCGTCGTTCCATACAAGGATAAGCTGAGACAGCTCCTTTTGCCTATGTAAGCATACATTGTATCTCATGGTTTAGTTTTAGTTTGAGAAGCCTTTGTAATTTTTATTTATTATTTATTTATCTTGTTCTTTACTTTTGCCTTAGTTTCACGTGGTAACGGAGTTTAGGAATAAATTTTGTATGATTTTATTAAACTCGTATTTTTTAGTAGTGTAGACTAAATAAGTATTCTATGGAATGTAAGTTAAAAAACCAATTATTCATTATTTTTTCATCTTGTTATCAATCGCAGGTATGGCTGCAAAAACTGCCAGTCCGCCTGGCCGAGGGCGAAGCCCTACAGTGCGTCACCGAGCGCGCCATGTCGTGGCAGGACTCCGCCCGGGCGCTGCTAGCCAGCCCGCTCATGGCCACTCTACCACCACATACTTACAACTCACAGGTCAGATATATTGGACTGATTTATTTAGGCTCGTATTTATAAAGCGATCTCAAGATTGAGAGCAATATTAACTATGGATTTGACAGGTCGTTTTGTACTGTCATTTTCTGATACGAACTCTAAACTAGCTGTCACTCTTGAGTGCTGTTTATAAATACGGGCCTTAGACTGAAACAGTGCAACTCTTTAGTGTCTAGATGGAAAACCACAGGAAAAAAGTTTAGCGGGGCATTTGCCAAGGCTTCATACAGACGAACAGCACCTGACAACTGCACAGGTGATGACACGACTGCAGCTATCGCCACCTGTCGACTGCAGCCGTAGTCAACAGTCGACGCGTTGACAGTTACAGTCGACAGGTGGCGACAGCTGCAGTCGTACCTGCAGTTATCAGGTGCTGTTCGTCTGTATGAAGCCTAAGCTAGACACATATTTCGTGTTATTTTCACTCGTGTTTTTTTATTCATAAAGAAACGATACACCTTGATATACCATCTTTTTGAGTACATAGGTCACAAACCCAAATATTTTCAAAATTTTACGTTTTTGCAAGCACACAATAAAACACACAATCGAGAAGTCAATACTCAGAAAGTATAAAGCAGAAGTATAATGAATGATGTGTACACCTATAATTGTCTTTTAAATTAGTTATTTTAAGTTATGATATAAGCCTAATGTAATGTTTAATTTAAAAGATGTTGGTGTTCCTATTTACAATAAAATAAAATAATATAATAAAATAAAGCAGATTTCAACTAGATATTTGTTTGTATTTTATTGATTCTGTTCCAGGCGAGTCGTGAGAAATCAGACAAATTGAACGCAGAACTGAAGAAAGCTACTGGACGAGCGCACGACTCACATTTGTCACAAAACTCAAGGTTTGTAGCATTACTCGTAAATCACAAGGCAAATTCATAGTGAATATTTTGTAGCGACTTTATTTTTTACTTTTTTTGAGACTTAGGTCTCGACGTCCCGACTAAAAACGATGCTCTTCCTCAGGAGCTCGGAGTTTATATATTCACTATGAATATCACATGTTTATCGTTTCATAATAAAACAAGGCATAATTAAAACATTATAATTTAATTTTTTACGATAGGTCATCGGCGAGCGTAGAGCACGCGTATAGCGCGACTCCACGCTCCCCCAGCACGCGCGTGGCGCCGGGACTGCTGCAGAAGTTAGAGGATCTCATGATGGAAGGAGACCTACTGGAGGTACGGTAACAAAATAAGACCGAAATTTTTTGCGTTAAAATCTCCTAAAATTAAATTTTCTCTTTAATTTTGTTAATATTTTGGTTTATAATACTTGGTTAATATTTTCAAATCAAAACTAATTAGAAGCATAGATATGTTGCATTTGATTATGTGTACAAAGTTTGGTTGAGATTGGTCCTACGGTTTGATAGTGAAAGCGAAACAAAGTTTGTGTGGAATTTCGTCACTCCGGGGTCTACATACTTTTGTCTATTTTGTATTAACACAATGTTAATGTTCGCATAGGTCCGCCTAGAGGAGCAAGCCCAAGTGTGGTCCTGCGTAGTGGTGGCTCGCCGCGCGGAGGGACGCAGCTGCGCGCGAGTGTTAGACGCCGGCCGCAGGAAGAGGCAGCAGCGCCCGCCCAGACCCCACAAACAACTCAAGCGCAGGACACGCAACGAACTAAGTACGTACCAACTTACAGATGAGTCAATAAAGCGAATAGATAAACTCACTCATCTCTCCTGCCTTTTCCCGTATTTCATGGGGCCGGCTATCTAATCTAGGGGGTGGGGGGGGGGAACGACTTACTTACTGATTTTTACACAGAGCGACTGCCATCTGACCTCCGCAACCCAGAAGGGAAACCATAACCAATTTACCAACCTCATATGTTTTGTTTCAGCTTCAAGCACAGCACCAAAGACAACCATAAAACGGGGCTCAGCTACAACCACGAATTACTTAAATCGGAAACAGGTAATTTAACATTTCATCTTCACTTTCATCACAAAATAATTATTTTTTATTGGCAGAACAAACCCTTGAAATGCGTTTATTTAATGTTATATTTGTCTTTCAGGGAGTGTCTTCAGGCTCTGGTTTGATGATGCGCAAGCACTACATGGCGCGCCAGGAGCGCCGCAAGCGAGGCCTCGCCAACAGGAACACCAACGCCAGGATGAGTGAGTATATTGTTAAACTAGCTGACGCGGCCGACTTCGTCTTGCCCGGAAAAGCAACGCCACAATGATATCTCCCATCCCCTCCCCTCATCACGTCCCTCTTGACCCTCCCTTTGCTCGTCTTTCCTTTCCTCTCGTCCCTCCCGTCCCCTCCCTCTGTAAGGGTTCGACTCTCGTCCCTCGCTTCCCTCTCGTCTCTCCTTACCTCCCGTTCCTCATCTCCATCCCTTCCCTCACTTCCCTCCCGTCCCTCATTTCCCTCTCATCTCTCACTCAAAAATTACAGACAGTAGTAACAACATTTTTGACTGGCTTATCTAACAAAATGTTGTACTTGCAGCGAGTCAAAATCGCCGAATGTTGGCGGCGACACGACGTCAGGACAATTCCCGACACAGCAGCACCAGCGCCGCTTCCAGCGCGGAGGAGGACGAGGATTGCGCTGCCGAGGATTGTCTCAGGCCAACTGGTAAATACCATGTATTATTAACAAGCTTTTTGCGGCGCAGTTTCACCAGAATTATTTCTACGGGAATAAGAGATTTTAAACAGCATACTCAGCTTACACGTAACCTCAGAGACCAGTGTCCATATTATAAGTAGAAAATAAAATACTCAAAATCCAACTCCAATTTGTGCTTTATTTAAAATTTATAATTCAAGAAGGTTTACACGAGAAAAAAGAGAATACAGTCAACAAACGAAATATCTGGTCAGGGCCGCTCGATAAGGATGAAATTATTTCACGAGATTATTGATATTTACGAAAATTTATTGCAGTAGTATATTATACGAAATTTTATAAAAATCCAAGAATAATTTCATCCGTTTCGAAAGGCCCTGTCCAGCAATCGCCTTTGCTGACACCTTATCTATATAATTCTAAATGACCAATTCGCCCCGTAGGCAAGGAGGTGGACTGGGTGCAGTGCGACGGCGGCTGCGACCAGTGGTTCCACATGCACTGCGTCGGTCTCGCCAAGAACTCGCTCAGAGAGGACGACGACTACATCTGCGGGAACTGCAAGACCAAACCGACACCAGCAGCCCAAGCTACACCAGCGCAGGAGAACAAGTAAACTGGGGAGAATGAGGAATATTTGATTTTAATATGTACCGTATAGGATAACAAGTAAAGATATCAGACGAGGGAAAGTATGATAGTAGTTCCACATGCACTGCCATGGTGGTCTCACAAAGAACTCGCTCAGAGAGGACCACGACTACACCAGCGCAGGATTATAATAAGTAAATTGGAAGATATGAGGATGTTTTAGTTTATTTGATGTTTATAGGTACCGGTAATGATGTTACAGGTTATGTTTTATCTCACTACTGCAGCTAACTTGAAGTTGTAAAAAAATAACTGACCTAACTTTAGGGTGTGAATCTACCAATGAAACCGAAAAACATAGTTCGAGAAATTAAAACTTGGTGCTGCTATACAAATGGTGTCATTTTGTATGAGAGGGCCATTTTTTTTCTTTTTTCGACCTGTGTTTCTTAGAGAAATTTATTCTGTTTCTTGGGTTGAGTATGGGTAGTTTCTGCGGTTAGGTTCACATCCTAGAGTTTGGTCAGCTATTTTTTTACACCCATTATAGATGTGGCATAAGTATGACATTCACAAACTGAGCTGTAGTCGTAAGATAAAACATCTGTACAACAACAGTATGGCATTGAGGGAGTACGTAGGATCCATTTAGTCTTATGCTAGGTACCTTAAATGACGAATATATCCTGAAACAACTGACTAAAGAACTAGGACAGTATGGCAAAGGATTTCTATAGTTCTAAGCTGACTATTCTATAAGCGACGACTTTTTGTGTGGGAATAATAAACTGAAACCACAAGATAAATAAAGTACCACATCAGTATCAGATAATGGGAAGTTTATTAGTTTTGTTATTTGAATTGCTAGGTACTATGTAACACAGGAGATGTATGTTATATAACATGCAATAGGAGTTTGTTCACGATACTTGTGAGTTCCCGCAGAGGGCGCTGAAACTGGCTAAAAAAACGTTTAACGTTCACGGAAAAGTCTATTGACTATTTATATCTTTTCTAACTTTGTCAAATCAATCTTTTTTTACATATCCTAAAGCTGTATATTAGTTATCTATAGTTCATTATCCAATAAAGCAGCACTAAGAAAGCCTCCTAAACAATTTTACACCTAAAACTTATTTGTCACATTGCGTGAAACGAAAACGTCAAAACTGAATGATTTGATTTTTATACGACCTGTCAAATGTTAGCCTCGCACAACGCCATCTATGTCGAAACTGAAAATTTTCTCCGGAACGAGGAATTGAAAATTCACCAACAAATAACATTAGTCTATTGACGACCAATCGAAAGATCTCCAATCCAAGAATTCAATTTGAGAACTAACTGATGACGTCATCAGTTGAGCTTAAAGTGAGAATACAATCTAAAATGTGGGATGATATATTTCTCATTGCATGAAACTACAATGAAAGTTTACGGTCGTACAGAATTAATCGGTGTTTTAAATGAAATAAGTGTTACAATTCAAATTATACATATTACTTTTGAAATAAGCTGCAATAGAAATACAACAATTAAAAGTTGTTCTGTCACGTAACAAATTGTAGCTCATTTCAAACCTTCAGTGTTGAATACATGTACCCTGTAGTATCCCAAAATCAGTGTTGTAGAAATAAAAAATAAATCAGATGGATATAGAATGAAAAAGCACAGATTGCGTAAAAATGATCCGTTTACCACTTCAAATAGGTATCTTTTGTTTTTATTATCTAAGAATCTCTCTATCTAGAAACTAACGATTCCCAAAAACCAGATGATTTTGTAATCTGTTACTAAAGAAGGAACTTGACTTGGGTACAGAAAACACTATGATTTGCTGAAGAAGGATTCTCACGAACCTCTCTTTAATCGTTTATAAGAATAATTTCAATACTGAGAGGCTAACTTTGAAACGACAATTAAAGGTAAGTCCATCGATATTGAATAAAGATTAGGGTGTTGTTCACATAACAGATGGCGATATTGCTTGAGGTCCAATTTCAATGAAATATAGCCTTCAATTGAAGCTATCATTGGCTAGAGGATCTCACGCCCAAATGCCACCTTTCATGGTATACCACCCTCTATTAATATTTCCACTATACTGTGCAATTGAGATCATCTGTTCAGCTGAGAGCGTCGGCTCTTAAACTGTCTTAAATTGCTGTCAGTGCAACCTAGCGAAATTTTAGTTCCAAATACCACCACAGAAACAGTTAAGGCGTTGGCACTGTACGATGAACGCTGACAGCTCATATTAAATGTCATTTTTGCATACAGATAATTGAGATAAATCGAGATATCAGTGCATCTATAGCTGTAATCGCTTCATTCCTATCAATTTAACCATAGCCTTTTTGTTCCAAATATCACCACATGAACTTCTTTACAACTTATTTGAGCTGTCAGCAATCACCATATAGTGGAAAGACAGACTATAAGAATATTCATTTCAAATATCTATGGACTTAAAAGTTGTATATTTATGAACTTGTTTCTTAATTTTACTTAAAACTAAAAAAACAAAGGTTGAAAAGGACACGATACTACATAAGGCATACCATATTGGATGGTGGATTTGAAACCATTCAGGAGATATTTATATGGCAGTCGTATTAGCTGGAACTTTGTGAAGAATTAAGTCTAATTGCAGTAGATAGATTAATTTTGAACCTTGTCATCCGCGAATGCTTTATAGCGGACGACCTAATAAGATCTTCTATCATGACAGATATATCTAAATATATATAAACGGATTTAGGTATGATAGAATTAATATCGGACATTTCGAACGAAACTTGTCATATGGATTTTTCGAATGTTAGAAAAAGTTAATAATGTTGATAATGGTGTAGCGTAAAAGAGACGTCTTCGGAATTAAAAATTTTGTAAATATTTTTTTATCGAAAACTTTTGTGAAAACAAACAAAAATGTTAGAGGATTTTTTTTTAAAGTATTGGAATTTTTTGCAAAAAACTGATAGGTTTTAAGTAGGTAGGCGTGATCGGTGTCGTATGCTTGCTGAGTATTTTTTTTAAATGAAATAAAGTGAAGTTTATAACTTGCACCATTTTTCGGTTGATAGATGTTTGTGAAATATTAGGAAACTTTTTATAAGGGGTTTTTATTATGTTTATATTTTTGTAGGCGAATCTATCATATTAACATGAAACATATATTATTTTGATTGATCAGTCTTTGACCGTTCAATTTAATGTATTTTGACGATTTTGATTATCCATTAACGCTCAAAATAAAATAATAATGCCCCTTATAAAAATTTGTCTGAATATTATTAAAGTAAGTCACATTTTTGATTGTTTTTTCTATTTTTATTTACTTTTAATATAATAAGGCGAATTCTACTCTAACTGTAATTATTTCAAAATAATTTTAGACGCAAGGTTTTTCTCCGAGATTTGATCATGGCAGAATTTTGATACAATAAATAAAAAAAACTGGCAAAGCGTGTGAGATTCCAAAACAATTTTTATTTAGTTACAAATATGTGTAATTTTAATGCAAAAGGTACACAATGAGGGTTTAGATTGCAGCTCACCAGATTTCACACACGTGAGGTCCAATTTCAGCCAACTCACGCATAAGTGCCGCCCTCTGGCAATATGAAATCTGAAACCTTCATTGCCTAATACAGGGTGTAGAAAAAAGTACTGCATTCTTTAAACCACATTCTTTCTATTGATGATACCAAACAACTTTCCCATGAGCTCGAAATAAAATTTTCCCTTGGCCATTCAAAATTGCAGATAAAGAGAGCACCTTTGTATGGAAAAGGCAATTTTTATTTTCGAGCTAAAATTATTGTTCTTTGGGAAAGTTATTGGTATCGTTAGTAGAACATGTGGTTGAAACGAACGCAGTACTTTTTTACACCCTGTATAGAAAATCTAAAGATTCCGAAATCTCTAAACGAAATCGGTTTTTATGAACGCAGTTTTTCAGAAAGGACATACGAATGAATAAAAGAAAGTTACGAATAATATAGTATTACCCACTCGATGTTAACCATAAGAACATAAATGTTGTGATGATAATGTTATCAAATAGTAATCTATTGTCGTGCAAACAATTGGTTCGCTAATTGAAAAGTTATGTTCTCAAAATATTGCCTGATGATGAAGTGACGAAACCGGTCGCAAAATAAATTATATATTCAGTGGAACTAGTGAAATAAGTGTTTATTATAAATTAACATGGAGTTCCATCAGAAATTACGACACAAAGTTTAACATACTTCTCAAACATCTATCAACCGAAAAATGGTGCAAGTTATAAACTTCACTTTATTTCATTTAAAAAAATACTCAGCAAGCATACGACACCGATCACGCCTACCTACTTAAAACCTATCAGTTTTTTGCAAAAAATTCCAATACTTTAAAAAAAATCCTCTAACATTTTTGTTTGTTTTCACAAAAGTTTTCGATAAAAAAATAATTTACAAAATTTTTAATTCCGAAGACGTCTCTTTTACGCTACACCATTATCAACATTATTAACTTTTTCTAACATTCGAAAAATCCATATGACAAGTTTCGTTCGAAATGTCCGATATTAATTCTATCATACCTAAATCCGTTTATATATATTTAGATATATCTGTCATGATAGAAGATCTTATTAGGTCGTCCGCTATAAAAGCATTCGCGGATGACAAGGTTCAAAATTAATCTATCTACTGCAATTAGACTTAATTCTTCACAAAGTTCCAGCTAATACGACTGCCATATAAATATCTCCTGAATGTTTCAAATCCACCATCCAATATGGTATGCCTTATGTAGTATCGTGTCCTTTTCAACCTTTGTTTTTTTAGTTTTAAGTAAAATTAAGAAACAAGTTCATAAATATACAACTTTTAAGTCCATAGATATTTGAAATGAATAATTCTTATAGTCTGTCTTTCCACTATATGGTGATGCTGACAGCTCAAATAAGTTGTAAAGAAGTTCATGTGGTGATATTTGGAACAAAAAGGCTATGGTTAAATTGATAGGAATGAAGCGATTACAGCTATAGATGCACTGATATCTCGATTTATCTCAATTATCTGTATGCAAAAATGACATTTAATATGAGCTGTCAGCGTTCATCGTACAGTGCCAACGCCTTAACTGTTTCTGTGGTGGTATTTGGAACTAAAATTTCGCTAGGTTGCACTGACAGCAATTTAAGACAGTTTAAGAGCCGACGCTCTCAGCTGAACAGATGATCTCAATTGCACAGTATAGTGGAAATATTAATAGAGGGTGGTATACCATGAAAGGTGGCATTTGGGCGTGAGATCCTCTAGCCAATGATAGCTTCAATTGAAGGCTATATTTCATTGAAAATTGGACCTCAAGCAATATCGCCATCTGTTATGTGAACAACACCCTAATCTTTTATTCAATATCGATGGACTTACCTTTAATTGTCGTTTCAAAGTTAGCCTCTCAGTATTGAAATTATTCTTATAAACGATTAAAGAGAGGTTCGTGAGAATCCTTCTTCAGCAAATCATAGTGTTTTCTGTACCCAAGTCAAGTTCCTTCTTTAGTAACAGATTACAAAATCATCTGGTTTTTGGGAATCGTTAGTTTCTAGATAGAGAGATTCTTAGATAATAAAAACAAAAGATACCTATTTGAAGTGGTAAACGGATCATTTTTACGCAATCTGTGCTTTTTCATTCTATATCCATCTGATTTATTTTTATTTCTACAACACTGATTTTGGGATACTACAGGGTACATGTATTCAACACTGAAGGTTTGAAATGAGCTACAATTTGTTACGTGACAGAACAACTTTTAATTGTTGTATTTCTATTGCAGCTTATTTCAAAAGTAATATGTATAATTGAATTGTAACACTTATTTCATTTAAAACACCGATTAATTCTGTACGACCGTAAACTTTCATTGTAGTTTCATGCAATGAGAAATATATCATCCCACATTTTAGATTGTATTCTCACTTTAAGCTCAACTGATGACGTCATCAGTTAGTTCTCAAATTGAATTCTTGGATTGGAGATCTTTCGATTGGTCGTCAATAGACTAATGTTATTTGTTGGTGAATTTTCAATTCCCTCGTTCCGGAGAAAATTTTCAGTTTCGACATAGATGGCGTTGTGCGAGGCTAACATTTTGACAGGTCGTATAAAAATCAAATCATTCAGTTTTGACGTTTTCGTTTCACGCAATGTGACAAATAAGTTTTAGGTGTAAAATTGTTTAGGAGGCTTTCTTAGTGCTGCTTTATTGGATAATGAACTATAGATAACTAATATACAGCTTTAGGATATGTAAAAAAAGATTGATTTGACAAAGTTAGAAAAGATATAAATAGTCAATAGACTTTTCCGTGAACGTTAAACGTTTTTTTAGCCAGTTTCAGCGCCCTCTGCGGGAACTCACAAGTATCGTGAACAAACTCCTATTGCATGTTATATAACATACATCTCCTGTGTTACATAGTACCTAGCAATTCAAATAACAAAACTAATAAAACTTCCCATTATCTGATACTGATGTGGTACTTTATTTATCCTTGTGGTTTCAGTTTATTATTCCCACACAAAAAGTCGTCGCTTATAGAATAGTCAGCTTAGAACTATAGAAATCCTTTGCCATACTGTCCTAGTTCTTAGTCAGTTGTTTCAGGATATATTCGTCATTTAAGGTACCTAGCATAAGACTAAATGGATCCTACGTACTCCCTCATGCCATACTGTTGTTGTACAGATGTTTTATCTTACGACTACAGCTCAGTTTGTGAATGTCATACTTATGCCACATCTATAATGGGTGTAAAAAAATAGCTGACCAAACTCTAGGATGTGAACCTAACCGCAGAAACTACCCATACTCAACCCAAGAAACAGAATAAATTTCTCTAAGAAACACAGGTCGAAAAAAGAAAAAAAATGGCCCTCTCATACAAAATGACACCATTTGTATAGCAGCACCAAGTTTTTAATTTCTCGAACTATGTTTTTCGGTTTCATTGGTAGATTCACACCCTAAAGTTAGGTCAGTTATTTTTTTACAACTTCAAGTTAGCTGCAGTAGTGAGATAAAACATAACCTGTAACATCATTACCGGTACCTATAAACATCAAATAAAACTAAAACATCCTCATATCTTCAATTTACTTATTATAATCCTGCGCTGGTGTAGTCGTGGTCCTCTCTGAGCGAGTTCTTTGTGAGACCACCATGGCAGTGCATGTGGAACTACTATCATACTTTCCCTCGTCTGATATCTTTACTTGTTATCCTATACGGTACATATTAAAATCAAATATTCCTCATTCTCCCAGTTTACTTGTTCTCCTGCGCTGGTGTAGCTTGGGCTGCTGGTGTCGGTTTGGTCTTGCAGTTCCCGCAGATGTAGTCGTCGTCCTCTCTGAGCGAGTTCTTGGCGAGACCGACGCAGTGCATGTGGAACCACTGGTCGCAGCCGCCGTCGCACTGCACCCAGTCCACCTCCTTGCCTACGGGGCGAATTGGTCATTTAGAATTATATAGATAAGGTAGTCAGCAAAGGCGATTGCTGGACAGGGCCTTTCGAAACGGATGAAATTATTCTTGG
>JARACY010002532.1:0-41819 GCA_029255725.1 Scrobipalpa atriplicella
GAGGTCATGAGTTTGTCAGCTCATCGCCTAAATTACAATACATTAAAACCCTCGAATCCCTTAGCTGGTTTTTACTGCATCTCCTGCAGCTGGCATATTCTATGTCTTCTATCCCAGTCAAGTGAAAATAAATGTAAATTACATAAAATACTGTTTTTGAAAGCGATCGCTTTTTAATACTACCTACCTCATACAACATTTTTAAAACAGTTTTACACTATACATATGGGACGCAAAACACGATGGTATCGATTTGCAAATTTCATTGATATAAACGATATTATACGCGGTAGGACCCGCGTGCTAAACACATGTATTATTAATAATAGCAATGATTGGAGCCGGTAGCGCCGTGACTGATCGAGGTTAACAGCTAACCTAGCGTTAATTGCGGGTTTAACGTATGTCATTTTCACGTATGGTAGAAAATTGTTGGGTACGGTGTAGTTTTAATACACTTTTGAAGGTTTAAGTTTACTTAGGTATTTATCGACTATAATTTATAACTATAACCAATTGAAATTAAAAAAATATATATATTTTAAAATTTGTTTTGTTTTGCCACAGATAGGCAATTCATGAAAATTTAATGCTAATGGTAATCACTTAAAACTAAACAAAATAAATTTAAAATTAAAGAACGTAATGTTTCAAGCTAAATTTTAGCGCCGAACTATATTTGTTTAGTCGAAATTACTAACTCAGTAGTTTTTCGATAATGGTTTAGTCACATTAACAAAACACACATTACTTATGGATAATATCTTGAGAGCTTCGGGTCACTCAGCAATTATAATTTGGGTTTATCTTGGATCTACGCAGATTACCAAGGATTTCGTATCGGGTATGTCAATTTTAACTGGTCTAAATTACAACAAACATAATTTTGGGAAAAAAGCACATAGCGCATTAACCGTTGGTTTAAAAAAAAATGTTGTACCCATAAGTTATAGTTTATGTATGTCTCGTTAAAATTGATAAAAGAATTTTAGAAATGTTTATAAGAATCTACTAAATCCTGTGGTGCCGGGTTAGAATAGCATCACCCCATAACTTCCTGCGGATGTCGTAAAAGGCTACTAAGGGATAATCTAGGGGATGGGCAGCAGCGTTCCCTGTGAATGGAAAACTTCTACTGCGCTCACCAACCCGCCTGCCAAGCGTAGCGAGTATGGCATATACCCCCAATTTTGGAAAGGCCCATGTCCAGCAGTGGACTGTTGTGGCTGATGATGATAAGAATCTACTGAGTATAAAAAATTTAGTCCTTCCTTCCCTACAGATAAGGTAAGGTGCCTACCTACTTGCTTAGCTTCAATCTATGACATAGTTGCTCGCCAGGCCAATTAGTAAGTAAAATATTTAAATTAATCTTTAGATTAGCAAGCTATGCAATCACTAATCAGAACAGGTGTCGTAAATAATTTTATATTTCTTGGTTATTTCCAGTAGGTAATTTAATTTCTGTGGTAATTTGAAGCTTAGAAATTATAAGATGAGATGTTCTTTCCGATTTCATACAATTCGAAAGAAGAGCATTAGAAATTATTTTTGGCAGGATTTTAAGAATCTGTCTCTTCCATAGAAATAGAAAAAACATAGAATGTTCCAGCTGCCCTACTTCCTGGGCATGCTGTTAGAAGTCAGCCAAAAGGATTCGAGGGTTAGTGTATTGTAATTAGGGCGATGGGCTGACAACCTGTCACTGTAGCGATACTTACATATTACAATCTAAAATTGCCCTCAATATCGTAAACTGTAGTAACGTACGATAAGGTGTGGTGTAACTGGCCCAATTACATCTAATAATACAGTTGAGATTGATGGAAAATACTTTACATTTGTCCCTTATTAGGGTTTGTCTAGACTTTACTTTTGATATACCACAGACAGACAGTGCCCTCGATTCTGGCCGCCACATTCTTAACTAATTTTAAGATAGCGCTGTCACTTTCTTTACTTTGACATAAGAACAGGATAGCAAATAAACACATGTGTTTGACGTTCCTAATTTGACATAAGCTGCTTTAAATAAGAACCAAGCATAGAGCATGTTCCTTATTTTACGTTAAATAATCAATCTAGTGTCAAATTTAAGCAATATAATGTCAGATTAGGAATGTCAAAGTCATGTGTTTATTTGCTATTCTGTTCTTATGTCAAATATAAGAAAGTGACAGCGCTACTAAGAATTAGAATTAGTAACTGGACGGCGTGAATCGAGACCAGTAACTATTTCGTCCTATTACTTGCCTCAAATAAATAAACGACGAGTAAGTATATTAAAAAAACTATTCTCCGACCCGTATAATTTAATTTTGCTATCGATGTTTTTCTGACTTCTTACTCAATAGATAACTTAGTTTACAATTTGGAGACTTTTGAACAGACGCTACAATGCAAAGAAAATTATTCCAAAATACGGCGCCATAACTTCTTTTTTTCGCCCTAGGCAATAAAAATTTCTTATCTAAATAGGTACTTTTCTTAGTTACTTGCTTAAATAAAAAAAACGGTTTTATTGCCAACACTTAAGTCTTCATTGTTTATCGGTTATTGACCTGCTGAAAGGATTTTTTTTTATGTTACCTGTTCATTTGAAATTGGAGTGTTCAAAAGTCTCCAAATTGTAAACTAAGTTATCTATTGAGTAAGAAGTCAGAAAAACATCGATAGCAAAATTAAATTATACGGGTCGGAGAATAGTTTTTTTAATATACTTACTCGTCGTTTATTTATTTGAGGCAAGTAATAGGACGAAATAGTTACTGGTCTCGATTCACGCCGTCCAGTTACTAATTCTAATTCTTAGTAGCGCTGTCACTTTCTTATATTTGACATAAGAACAGAATAGCAAATAAACACATGACTTTGACATTCCTAATCTGACATTATATTGCTTAAATTTGACACTAGATTGATTATTTAAACGTAAAATAAGGAACATGCTCTATGCTTGGTTCTTATTTAAAGCAGCTTATGTCAAATTAGGAACGTCAAACACATGTGTTTATTTGCTATCCTGTTCTTATGTCAAAGTAAAGAAAGTGACAGCGCTATCTTAAAATTAGTTAAGAATGTGGCGGCCAGAATCGAGGGCACTGTCTGTCTGTGGTATATCAAAAGTAAAGTCTAGACAAACCCTAATAAGGGACAAATGTAAAGTATTTTCCATCAATCTCAACTGTATTATTAGATGTAATTGGGCCAGTTACACCACACCTTATCGTACGTTACTACAGTTTACGATATTGAGGGCAATTTTAGATTGTAATATGTAAGTATCGCTACAGTGACAGGTTGTCAGCCCATCGCCCTAATTACAATACACTAACCCTCGAATCCTTTTGGCTGACTTCTAACAGCATGCCCAGGAAGTAGGGCAGCTGGAACATTCTATGTTTTTCTATTTCTATGGAAGAGACAGATTCTTAAAATCCTGCCAAAAAATAATTTCTAATGCTCTTCTTTCGAATTGTATGAAATCGGAAAGAACATCTCATCTTATAATTTCTAAGCTTCAAATTACCACAGAAATTAAATTACCTACTGGAAATAACCAAGAAATATAAAATTATTTACGACACCTGTTCTGATTAGTGATTGCATAGCTTGCTAATCTAAAGATTAATTTAAATATTTTACTTACTAATTGGCCTGGCGAGCAACTATGTCATAGATTGAAGCTAAGCAAGTAGGTAGGCACCTTACCTTATCTGTAGGGAAGGAAGGACTAAATTTTTTATACTCAGTAGATTCTTATCATCATCAGCCACAACAGTCCACTGCTGGACATGGGCCTTTCCAAAATTGGGGGTATATGCCATACTCGCTACGCTTGGCAGGCGGGTTGGTGAGCGCAGTAGAAGTTTTCCATTCACAGGAACGCTGCTGCCCATCCCCTAGATTATCCCTTAGTAGCCTTTTACGACATCCGCAGGAAGTTATGGGGTGATGCTATTCTAACCCGGCACCACAGGATTTAGTAGATTCTTATAAACATTTCTAAAATTCTTTTATCAATTTTAACGAGACATACATAAACTATAACTTATGGGTACAACATTTTTTTTTAAACCAACGGTTAATGCGCTATGTGCTTTTTTCCCAAAATTATGTTTGTTGTAATTTAGACCAGTTAAAATTGACATACCCGATACGAAATCCTTGGTAATCTGCGTAGATCCAAGATAAACCCAAATTATAATTGCTGAGTGACCCGAAGCTCTCAAGATATTATCCATAAGTAATGTGTGTTTTGTTAATGTGACTAAACCATTATCGAAAACTACTGAGTTAGTAATTTCGACTAAACAAATATAGTTCGGCGCTAAAATTTAGCTTGAAACATTACGTTCTTTAATTTTAAATTTATTTTGTTTAGTTTTAAGTGATTACCATTAGCATTAAATTTTCATGAATTGCCTATCTGTGGCAAAACAAAACAAATTTTAAAATATATATATTTTTTTAATTTCAATTGGTTATAGTTATAAATTATAGTCGATAAATACCTAAGTAAACTTAAACCTTCAAAAGTGTATTAAAACTACACCGTACCCAACAATTTTCTACCATACGTGAAAATGACATACGTTAACCCGCAATTAACGCTAGGTTAGCTGTTAACCTCGATCAGTCACGGCGCTACCGGCTCCAATCATTGCTATTATTAATAATACATGTGTTTAGCACGCGGGTCCTACCGCGTATAATATCGTTTATATCAATGAAATTTGCAAATCGATACCATCGTGTTTTGCGTCCCATATGTATAGTGTAAAACTGTTTTAAAAATGTTGTATGAGGTAGGTAGTATTAAAAAGCGATCGCTTTCAAAAACAGTATTTTATGTAATTTACATTTATTTTCACTTGACTGGGATAGAAGACATAGAATATGCCAGCTGCAGGAGATGCAGTAAAAACCAGCTAAGGGATTCGAGGGTTTTAATGTATTGTAATTTAGGCGATGAGCTGACAAACTCATGACCTCTGAAATAACCCTCAAAACTTGTCAGACGTGACGGAATGACCTTTCGGTCGTTTTCGCTCTGCCTACCCCTTTAGGGATAAAGGCGTGACTTTTTGTATGTTTGTATGTACCTACATACAATAAACAAACTCTATACTACAGTTTTTATAGTGTAGATGTAGAGAGATAGATTAGTACATATGTATTTAGAGGACAAATAGATTACACGAGTACTGTAGTTAATCTCTCCTGTGACCTGATAAATATGAAGCTTACGTGATTGGTCTGGTCTAGTATATGGTGTGCTGATTAATGTGTGTAATTACTGACTGCTTTTTAATCTATGGCGCTTGGATCATTACCTACGTGATTACGATAATTTATTACACAGTGGAATTTGAAGCTTAGAAATTATAAGATGAGATGTTCTTTCCGATTTCATACAATTCGAAAGAAGAGCATTAGAAATTATTTTTTGGCAGGATTTTAAGAATCTGTCTCTTCCATAGAAATAGAAAAACATAGAATGTTCCAGCTGCCCTACTTCCTGGGCATGCTGTTAGAAGTCAGCCAAAAGGATTCGAGGGTTAGTGTATTGTAATTAGGGCGATGGGCTGACAACCTGTCACTGTAGCGATACTTACATATTACAATCTAAAATTGCCCTCAATATCGTAAACTGTAGTAACGTACGATAAGGTGTGGTGTAACTGGCCCAATTACATCTAATAATACAGTTGAGATTGATGGAAAATACTTTACATTTGTCCCTTATTAGGGTTTGTCTAGACTTTACTTTTGATATACCACAGACAGACAGTGCCCTCGATTCTGGCCGCCACATTCTTAACTAATTTTAAGATAGCGCTGTCACTTTCTTTACTTTGACATAAGAACAGGATAGCAAATAAACACATGTGTTTGACGTTCCTAATTTGACATAAGCTGCTTTAAATAAGAACCAAGCATAGAGCATGTTCCTTATTTTACGTTAAATAATCAATCTAGTGTCAAATTTAAGCAATATAATGTCAGATTAGGAATGTCAAAGTCATGTGTTTATTTGCTATTCTGTTCTTATGTCAAATATAAGAAAGTGACAGCGCTACTAAGAATTAGAATTAGTAACTGGACGGCGTGAATCGAGACCAGTAACTATTTCGTCCTATTACTTGCCTCAAATAAATAAACGACGAGTAAGTATATTAAAAAAACTATTCTCCGACCCGTATAATTTAATTTTGCTATCGATGTTTTTCTGACTTCTTACTCAATAGATAACTTAGTTTACAATTTGGAGACTTTTGAACAGACGCTACAATGCAAAGAAAATTATTCCAAAATACGGCGCCATAACTTCTTTTTTTCGCCCTAGGCAATAAAAATTTCTTATCTAAATAGGTACTTTTCTTAGTTACTTGCTTAAATAAAAAAACGGTTTTATTGCCAACACTTAAGTCTTCATTGTTTATCGGGTTATTGACCTGCTGAAAGGATTTTTTTTATGTTACCTGTTCATTTGAAATTGGAGTGTTCAAAAGTGGTCTATGAACCAATAAAGATACTACTGGTAGGTATAGGGGTTACTCGACTACGCGGAGTGGCATCATAACCGATATAGAGAAAATTGATACATTGATGCTTAAGTCTCAGAAGAAATTTAATTTGCATATTTTGCAAGGTATGTTTGTGTTTTATATTTATAAATTTTGGCTGGTTAACCGACTATTTCATTCATACTGATAGTGATTTCGAAATACCTTGGCACAAGAGCTAACATGCAGTGTCATTACAAAATTGACAAAATAACATACCTGATTATAATTATCCTACACTATTATTGGTTCAAAAATAGCACTTTATATCAATTTGGGGTGGTATGGGATCTACCTCCTAGTGGTCCACCCCGGGCAACGGCAACACAGGCTTGCCTGTGAAAAGGTCCGGCTGAATGATCCCAACAAAGCGGTGGTAGGCTCCGCAAGGGGCCGCCTGGCTCGCGACGCGACCACTCTCTCACCGGAGTCCGGCGCCAAACAGCTTGCTGTGTTCCGTCGGTGCGTGAGACTACCAGGGTTAGCTTAGGTCACTCCATCGTCGACTCTGTCACGGTCAACGCTGACCTTTGTGTCTAGAGTCAAAAGCCAACCCACTGCAAGTAAAAAAAAAAAATTTGATCATAATTCTGTTAGTAGAATAAATAAAGAACAATAATATAACATTACACTGATCTTCATATATCCGTTCAACATCCTTCAGTTTACATTGCTGTCGATTCTCGTGACATCTTCCTAATTCTAATTCTTAGTAACGCTGTAACTTTCGTAACTTTGACATAAGACCAGGATAGGAAATAAACACATGACTGACATTTCTAATTTGACGTAGCATTATCTTATCTTCATAAATGTTTGTGTAAATAAAAGTGGCAGAATATCTCGGTCTATTAAGAGAGGTGAGCCCAACATGGAGCGTATTACGGTTTTACCCTCTTGAGGTTAGATAATGTAAAAAGAGAATCGCATTAGATTCTGAGCTATAGCGAAGGTCAAAGAAGATTAAGATGTATTTTGTATTATGAGTATTATAGTATAGATGAATATTTTTTCGACATGAAATTTGAATTATTAATTTGTATTAATTATTATTGTTTTTATTTTAATTGTTGACATATTTAGTGAATTTATATTGTACAATTTGACGATCACTTTACGGCGGACATTATATTATTGATTGTAATTTAATTATATTGTGAAACCTGTATTGTGAAATAAATAAACTAAACTAACTAAACTTAAGAAATGTTTGGACAATATTAGGTTGTGATTTTAGCATGTATTGTATAACAATACGAGCGCGCTGCGAGTAAAAATGGTAAAAATATATATTTTCCTGCTCTGTCTTGATATTGTTAGACTTACACATAATAATTGACATCCGTACAAACAAACAGAAATAAGCAGCTTTATTCTTAGATAAAGACTCCTGGGAGATTATTTCTGATTTTCAATTTCGAAATTGTATTCTCGGGAAAAGTGAGTCACTTTTATACATCCAGAATAAAAATCATACCCGACTGCAATCGAGAAAATTCTGATATGCCATTTTAACCATTTTATAAGTACATACATACATACATACATACATACATATAATCACGCCTTTATCCCTAATGAGGTAGGCAGAGCAAAAACTACCTAAACATAGGTTGTTCAGCCACGTCTGACAAGTTTCGATGGCTAATACAGATGATAATTATGTATATTGCTATAGTGACGGGTTGTCAGCCCATCGCCTAAATTGCAATACACTGAAACCCTCGATTCCCTTAGCTGATTTTTACAGCATGCACGGGAGGAGATGCAGCTGGCATATTCTATGTTTTTCTCTCACTCCCAGTCCAGCATGGAAGAAGTTTATAAGTATTATTAGGTAATATAAAAAAAACTGATCATGTTTTAGAGTACAATATGTAGTACAGGTTCAAATAAATTACAATTTATTACGAGTTGGATTGTAGATTAGTTTTATTTTGATTAATTTGAAAATTGGGTGTGTTTTTATGTGTAGGTACATATACTATATATTTTAATCATAATTATGATTGTTATACCCACTTAAAATACAAAATTAGTTTAAAATTATTTATCTTCAAAACAAAAAAAAAATAGTAAAAGGAATAGATTAAAATGAAACAAAACAAATTAATACGAAGACATCAACCAAACTTAAACAATCAGTATCCTTTCTATCTTCTCGCACTCGGTAAAACACACGTGCGAGCGCCCATGCATTGTTGTCCAGTTGTTGATAATTGTAGATAATTGTTTAGATAACCTATCCATCTAATCTGTAATCGTATTAATCATTATAATTAACAGTAATTAATCTTCTCAACACGTGATACTAAATGCAAGTACATAGTATGTAATGATCTAAACATAGAATATCTCAGCCGTTTCTCTTCCTGGGTATACTCTAAATCCATTCCGCCGACCGAACAGTCTTTTTTACGAGGACGCTTGTTCGACGCGCTGAATGATTTACCGCTATATAGGATTATGGTAATACAGGGTGTTAGTGGTAACCATATAGGGTGTTAAGGGTAATATGTACTCGCGGAATGTTCGGCTCGACCGAACCTTCCGCAAGTGTGTTGTTTTGTAGGCAATGCAAAACGCATTGTCAGCGTGTTGAACGAAACCTTCGGCGCCGAACGATACACAGGTGTGTTGCTGCCCTAAGAAAGAAGAGAACTCAACCCATAAAACCTTATAAAAACCATAATGAGGGAAAAGGACAATGTCACTGCTATATAAGAACATAAAAGCTTGAACGTGTTTTTAATCGCTAATAATTTTGCAATTATAAAACCATTATCATTGTTTTTTTCTTTCTAGTCTATCTCTTGACAGAAATGAGGCAGTTATGTGGAAACTGGTACCGATAAGGTATGAAATTGATGTAAAAATGAGTAGGTATTATATAAGTACTTGTTGTAGGTACATAATGCCCGGGAGGCAATGCAGCTGGCACATTCTATGTTTTTCTATCACTCCCAGTCCAGCATGGAAGAAACAAGTGTCATAATTTGTGATAGTAATAGTAGATCATCTTAGTAGCAATTAACGTAGTGGGTTTATGAAATTACCACAATTTTCCTCATCGCAGTGTAATTTAGCCAACAGCCAACTGGGATGTTGTCCTATAGTCCCTAGAGGACTAGTGTTGCCAAACAATCGATAATATAACAATAACAATCGATAGTATAACGCAAAAATAATTTACATGTAGCAATACTATTGATAGTACCTACCCTGTCGATCGGCAACACCATAGAGGACTAGGGCTGTATCGATCTTCTTATCGAGTAGGTTATCGGATCGGCTTGGTACGACGCAATGGTTGGCATGGTTTTTACAACGACCACTATCAAAGATAGCGACCGGGACCGACAGCATAACGTACCCTCAGAAGCACGGAATCTTGTTTTCTTGCAGACAATCAGGTGATTTAGCCTACAAAGTCCTATCCAAACTACGGAAAAAAACTTACGAACTGATAAACAAATATACTTTGTATTTCCCTCGTAGGAATTGGACCCACGACCTCCGGATCTGGAGCCCATGGCTCAGACCTTACCTAACCAGAATTTACCTTTATTAAATTACCTGTCTTATGTGCCATAGATTTTGCTAACTCGTGGGAGTAAGGATGAACAATAATCAAGGATGTGGATCCTTCAGAGCGGAACTCTCAATGCGATATTACTCTACTTAAAAGCAGAAATAAGGCGCGCGGGCGATATTTTCCCTGTCGGACTTCCAGCAGGTCTTCTATATCTGCTTATCGATATCGATTGTACAGTATTGATCCCATCACTAGCGCTCTGCAGGAGGCTAATACAGCGCCCGCATATCCGGTCATCAACCCCGAGTGGCCAGCTCTACCTACATACACACAAACCTACATTGTCTACCTATATAGCACTGTACTGGCACTTTGTGAATTTAGTCACAGGCAGACTTCTTGAGGTAGCTGGAGATTAGCCAATCTAAAATTCACACTTTAATGCTTGAATTAAGGATTGATTTTTCGATGCGCGAACTATAGAATTCAACGTCAAGTTCAAAGGAAGGTTTAGGTTTTCGGTATCGTGTTTAACTGTTAGGCTATATTGAATAAAACTTTTATATATTATATCTATCTAGTTATCTACTTGGTGCTTCAATATTCTTCGATTAGTGTCTTTTTTTTCTACAGCAAAGACACTGACTTGTACTGAATCTAAACAAATTACTTTCCATTGTTATGTGAAATGCATCGTATGTAATAATAACGCCACAATATCCTTGTGAAGAAAATCTTACTCTGCGTTTATTTTTGTCACGTTTTTAGGGTTCCGTAAACAAAACGTGCCAATAAAGAAAAAAAAAATACCAACGGGACTCTACAGTCTACACAAAGACTTCTATACAGGGTGTAAAAAAAGTACTGCGTTCCTTTAAACCACAGTTTTACTGATAATACCAAACAACTTTCCCAAAGTAGAAAAATTTTAGCTCGAAAAAAAAAAATCCTTTTCCATCCAATGATGCTCTCCAGGATCTGCAGTTTTGTATGGACAAGGCAAAATTTTATTTCCAGCTAAAAAATTTGTGCTTTGGGAAAGTTGTTTGGTATCATCAGTAGAACATGTTGTTTAAAGGAACGCTGTACTTTTTTTTACACCCTGTATAAACAAAACAGTCTACACCCGTCTGTTTGTCAGCTAGCTGTATCTCATGCATGATCTGATCTCATGTCATGAAAAACTTTCAAACTCATAATAAGTGTAGATGGTTAAATTTTTATAAATTATTCTCTTATTGTCTGATCTTTTGTCTTTCAACAAAAAGTTAATCAATACGGATTTGACAGACCGTTTTGTACTGAAATAACATTTCTGATACGAACTCAAATTTGCTATCACTCTTGAAAGCTGATTATAAATCAAAAGTGCATGATAATCCAATCTATGGCAATACTACAGCTCCTGAACAGAACCCTGGCTCATAAGGACTAGATTCCAGAGCCGTAAAACGCTATAATAAAAAAAAATATGAACAGAACCCTTCACACGACAGTCCGACAAAAACATGGCGGGTTCTTATTTATTGCACTTAATAAAGCGTTGTACCCTTCTGATATTTTTATTACGAACAGATAAATAAATAAAATTCACGAAAGGAATTGTGATATAAGAGGTTATTCGTATGTGTATTATCATGCAACGATAATGCAACAGGTGATTGCACTTTGAAACCAGTTTTACTTCTAACAGGAAAAGTATTGCCATAAGAATAAATGCATATTAAGTATTGCCATAATTTTGTATCTTTCGATTTATCAAGTGGCTTGATCAATGATTAATTGAGAAGTCTTATTTACGAGTACTTGCTGGACAGGCAGCGATAAAAAATATAAAAAAACGGTACCAGATGTGTCTTTTACTTACATTCGTTAAAGGCATGTTAAAGGGACTCATAGATTTTGGAGTATTACAAATTAGGCTAAGAGAATTTAAGTAATGTGCTGGTACAACGCTAATAAGGTATTAGCGTTGCATAATTGATAATAAAACACAAATCTTTCAGAAATGCCCTAAAATATCTATTAGAACCCAGAAAGTCCACTCTCGCCATCTCAACAGTCACTTGTTCAAAATCCGCGGTAGTCGTGACAGCGCGCTTAAAATTTGCTTAGCACAGCGATCAAAAAGACGCTATTGCTATCCGTCTAAGCCCCCCGCCGTATAAGACATAATCTATGGAAATGCCCATTGAAACTGACAGACAGATAAGTAGGTAAAGTGTACCAAATTTTCCGTAAAGGAATATTCTTGTCGTCAGCTGCTGGCTGCTGTCTATCTCAGCTGCCCCAGCATGGCGCCCTGCAGCTGACACACTTTTGACAGCGTCTCATAACGCAGCACTCGGAGACGTAATAAACTAGACCAGACTGTCGGAATCTAAATGCCAGTCCTTCCTAAAGTTTGAGCCGGAAGGAATAGTGCAAAGTGGGGGGTTATTAGATGTCACTAGACAGATTTTTTCTAATTAATAATAATAAAGAATTGTAATTTTTATAATAAATAAAATAATAAACGACAGTGGTAATACTAGACCGTGAAGAACGGAAGACCGCGGTCTTTTCCCAGCAGTGGGATCAACTTGGCAAGAAATAATAATAATGAGGAAAGGAACAGGGCGAAAGTGTGGAGTTTTTTACATTAGCATTTTTGTTTTTGAAGCTACAGAAAACTATAGTGTACCTATTAAGTATAATTATTATGACAGTTTTCTTTTCTTGAATATTAAATTCTACTCTCAGTTCAAATTTTTTCTGCACCAATACTAAATGCTGTTATTTTTTACGTTGAGTACAGAACGACAGAACTGTTTGTAGTGGGCCTCAGTCCTAACACTTTGAGAAAGACTGCGCTAAGTAAATGTCTTCTCTAGTCTAAGTAATTTCGAAAATGTTACGTAAGCACTTCCCACGTTGGCTTGGAGCCTCGCCTACTGCCTAGCCACGGGGAGTCCTGTGGTTGACACGCGGTTTCCAGACAAGAAATGAAACGCATAAGTAATAGGGTAGAGCTTGAGTTTAACTAGCTGTCAAGAATACTTAGTAAACAAGCATGTTTGTGGCCTTCCGTGCCAATAATAACATTTATATTTTTTTAAAGATCAATTCGAAATGTAGGTATGCAAAAGGCAAACTTAACACAATACCTTTAAAATTATACTCGCAAAATTGTATAGCTGTAATGGGCCATCTAGACCTTCCGATCCTAACTTCCGATCAATCCTAAATCGGATGAAATCAGACAATGTGTAGAGCAATTCGTCCGACGCCTACGACTAAATCGGATGTCCGATTACGCTACACATTGTCCTATTTAGAAATTGATCGGAAGTTAAGATCGGAAGGTCTGGAGCAGGCTTAATAAACGTTCTATTTAAAAGCTGTTGGTTGTCTGTTGCGATGCCAGGAGCCCAGCAGGACGCCCTGGTATTGACACAGGGCTTGTCAGGTCGGTCGAGGAAAAACTTCGCAAATCGGCAGACGTAACTAGGTGAGGCGATGATGTTCGTAAGAAAGAAGGCAGGTATTGGATGAGGATGGCTGAAGACTATTTACACTAATTTTATAAAGGCGTGGACTTTATTTACCTATGTATGGTATGTATGTCATTACTGGCCTTGACTGGAATGAAAGCAAACATCGCAGAAGAAAACGAGTATTTTAAAACATACATACATACATATTATCACGCCTGTATCCCTAATGGGGTATTTTAAAACAGATTTCAAAATACCCTACTATAGTATAAAAATAAAATGTTTCAATGCGCATTCATTGCAATTTATTGTTCTGATTTGAGTTTTAACATCATCATAATATGATGATGTATCATATTATATAATTTTTGTAATCTCCTTTAAATTAGGTACCTTTACTTTAATATTCCAAAAAAAATTTGGAGACTTGTAATTTGGCGCCAAAAATCTGGCATATTGATTTAAAAAAAAAACTTACCTATCTAAAAAATCTCGGGTATTTGGGACCAATCAAACGATACCCTAATTGTCGAAATCCATGTTACCTTTTCGGAGTTACATACATACATACAATCACGCCTGTATCCCTAATGGGGTAGGCAGAGCAAAAACGACCTAAACATAGGTTGTTCCGCCACGTCTGACAAGTTTCGAGGGCTAATACAAATGATGATTATGTATATTGCTATAGTGACGGGTTGTCAGCCCATCGCCTAAATTGCAATACACTGAAACACTCAATTCCCTTAGCTTTTACAGCATGCACGGGAGGAGATGCAGCTGGCACATTCTACGTTTTTCTATCACTCCCAGTCCAGGATGGAAGCAACGAGTTCGTGTTTTTCGGAGTTACGAGGTAATAAATAAAATTACATAACCACAACATTCGTTGACAGTCGGGTAAAAATACTCTCCCTACTTCTGTCTGTTCGTTCATCATCATCATCAGCTCATATACGTCCCCACCGAGGGGCACGAGCCTACCCTGAATTGAGGGCGATCGGGCTTTAGTCGACCACGTGGGCCCAGTACGACTCCACACACAACCTTTGAATTTCTTCGTAGATGTGTGCGGGTTACCTAACGATGTTTTCCTTTACCGTAAAAGCTCCGAATAAACGTAACATATGAAATTCAGAAACTGAAAAACACAAGTATTGGTACATGGTGGGATTCGAACCACGACCCTCCTGCATAGGAGGCAGCGGCCCTGTCCACTACACCATCAGACTTCTGTTTGATACTAAAACTAAACTGTAAAACTAAACGCGATTGGTTTTCAGCTCACGTCCACCTGCCGTACGTTTTATCCAGATGCCATTTATACTAACAACATGATGCGGGGTTGCTACTCGTACCTACTACGGAGAGCAATAAATGAACAATGTTGAATTCTAAAGTTTATTTGAATTCGTGGGTGAGAGGGCAATGTTTTATCCAGAAAAACGGAACTGAAATACTGCTGGTATTTGACTGGGTAGCTTAAAAAATTCAAAACATTTATACTTAAAACTGATGGCTAAAAATATTGTGGATTTCATTCATCATTTTAAAAAAATGCACATTTCGATTTTAACAATCGAGTTAAAAGTATATAAGTTATTGATTTGAGTAGCCAATATTTACTAAAATGTGACGTCATAACTCACTATTTTCATACAAATAAGCGTTTTTGACAATTCATAAAAAGTTGCTGATTTGACTAGTTGGAAAGTAGCCAAGCTACAGCTTTTAAAATTAAAATTGTAGGTGCTCCCGATAGTATTTCAAAATAGGTAAGTACTAGAAAAGGTAAACAAGCCTTGTACATGTTTTTTAGGTGCAAACCCCAAAGGACATACCCTATGAATGACTTGGCCGTTGTAGTTGATAAGTTAGTTTATTTATAAAAACGGTCAAGTCACATGAGAATTAAGAAAAATATGTTAAAAATTAAACTTGATTGACAGCTGGGTTCTCCACTAACCTGGAAAAGCCTAATCTAGTATTGGATCTGGTTTCCCTCTGTGTTGCGGAGCTAAGGTCAGGTGTCAGTCGCTTTGTGTAAAAACCATCATCCTCGTTCAATCCCCAAGATTAGGTAGCCGTCCCCGTGACATAACATACATACATACATAAAATCACCCTTTTATCCCTAATGGGGTAGGCAGAGCAAAAACGACCTAAACAAAGGTCGTTCCGCCACGTCTGACAACTTATGAGGGTTATTACAGATGATTAGATATGTATATTGCCTTCGCCTAAATTACAATACACTGAAACCCTCGAATCCTTAGCTGGTTTTTACAGCATGCCCGGCATGAGATGCAGCAGCTGGCACATTCTATGTTTTTCTATCTCTCCCAGTCCAGAATGGAAGGAAATAAATCCCCGTGAAATACGGAAAATAGGCTAGATTATTGAACAATGAACGCGTGCAGCCTACTTTTTTCCACGTGGCTACTTTATATAACCAGCTGTTCCCTTTCGAGGCCTTTGAACGTGCCGCCACGACCATCGGCCTATTTGACCGGCTTATTGAGCTTAAAGTTTATTTACTGTAAACGCCAATCATTGTCACGACGAGAAGCGTTTTATTTGTTTTTGCTTTAACGCCGGAAGGAAATTAAATTGAGCTTGGTAAATAAAAAAACCGGTCAAGTGCGAGTCGGATTCGCTCACCGAGGCTTCCGTACCATCTTGGGGGTATCTAAAGCGAATATTGAGCACCCAGACTTTTTTCACCCAAAAATATCAACTGGACTAAAGGAACGGTACGGAACCCTAAAAAACATGTTTTAACCTAAAACTAAAAAAAAAAAAAAACGCAATTTTTCTCGTAGTTTCGTGAAAAACATGTCGTCTTTTTGAATAACATGTGATTTAAAACAGTTTCGGTTTATCAGTTTTTTTCTACTTTGACTAACAACATGCTATCTTTTTTTCAGGTACGTAATACATTCAGTTCTACGTTCGACGTTCGTTGAAAGTGGTAAGATGAAATTAAACTTAGCGAATATACTTGGCTTAGCAAAAATCTGTGTCGTATTAGGTTCAGCTCGGCCGCACCTTCCGCAGGTCTGTCAACCTTCGGCGCCGAACGTTACACAGGTGTGTTGCTGCCCTTAGAAGTACTAATGTAATACAACTTGACTTAGGGCCGCAATTATAGTCGAGACTCAGAACTCGGGAGTCGATCGAGCAAGTCATAATTAAACTTTTACTAACAACTCGAGTAGCTTGTAAATTTATAAACGCAACCACATTTAAATCAGGTACGTACATATCTACATACATACATAAATCACGCCTTTATCCCTAAAGGGGTAGGCAGAGCGAAAAACGACCCAAAGGTCGTTCCGCCACGCCTGACAAGTTTTGAGGGTTATTATAGGTGTTTATTATATTATTATAGGTAGTATATTGCTATAGTGACAGGTTGTCAGCCCATCGCCTAAATTGCAATAAACTGAAACCCTCGAATCCCTTAGCTGGTTTTTACAGCATGCCCGGGAGGAGATGCAGCTGGCACATTCTATGTTTTTCTATCGCTCCCAATCCAGCATAGAAGTACAGTAGGTACGTACTTATCAGCTAAATCGAGTTCTTAATCGGGAGTCAGTCTTTTTCTTCTTCTTTTAACTTATTTGGCTAATGCAACTGGCAAATCAGCCAGTGTCAATGCCTCATGAAAAAAAAAAAATAAATGTTCGCCCGCGTTCTAAATTTGAATTATAATGTTTATAAATTAGGAGCGATTTGGATGAAGTCTGAGTCATGATTTCGTGATAGCGTACAAAAGTAGGAACTAAAAATTAAACTGAGTAAGACAGGCGACTTAAAACTGTACATAAAACTAGTATTAAATTTGAGTGACTTTTATAAATACAAGCCTTAGAATCGTCACGTCCGAGCTGTGATTTCCCACTGGATCTCGCTCTCGATAGATTTATAAATAGCTTTAGGTAATTGCGTGTACTGGTGGCTATCGATCGAGTTGACTTGTTAGTATGTACCTACAGTACAGAGTTCTACCGGGTGAAATTGAAATCATTCGTCAAATTTTGACGTTGAGTTCTGGCCACGAAACTGAACAACTGAGGAATCTCTCACAAATCGAACCCAAAACCTCCGGATCGAGAGCCCGCGGCTCAGACCACCTAGACCACGGAGGCAGTTAAGTTGCCGAATTACAAAACATCGACGAAATCTGATCCCCGACTCTCGCGCAGCAAGTAATAGTGAAGGAAAGGAATCCGAAGGTCGGCGGTAAGACGCTCTAAAATTGCATACAAGGCTAGATAGATGCAAATACCAAAGTATGTCGGCCTCGCCTAATATTGCTGAGAAAGATTCCCTTTCTTCGATGTACAAAAATATGTAAGAATGATCAGACATGGATCAGACTATCCCATGTTTACTGGTTTAATAATTAAATTTTATTATTGTGTTTTCAATCTTAGCTTCCCTTTGGCTAGATATCGCTTTCGACAGATTATAATCTTTGCTATTTTCTTGATTAATTTTAAAACTGCCTTCTATTCATGTTTTTATCAAATTATTGCTCGGAGGTAATTTTGTAAATTGTTGATCCCCCAGCTTAACTGTGTAGACTGGTGAGGGCTTTATAAAAATTGACAGCGTAGGTGTGATCAGCATTTGTAATGTTGTTTTGCTGTTTTCCCGGTCGACCTCAATTCCGACACAGCTTTTAAAGATTTATTTACTTTACATAAAAAAACATTTTTGAACGAGGATTAGGGTATTTTCGGTACAACAAAATAATTTTATTTGTTAGCCCTGAATCCCTGTACCTATAATGACTAGCTTAGTTTTTAAAAGTGTTTAGATGATAAATATTTAATACCACTGAATTCAAGAATACCACCAAGTTAACATTTCAAGAAAATGCGTTTTTGCTAGTCACCGTTTGCTTTATTTACGGTTTAGGTGCAAACTGCTTAATTTGACACAACCACCAAAATAGTCGAAAATAAGATTTAAACAAATGACACCCAGTTACGTTAGCTAAAAATACTGTGACATTAACAAGCGTGATGTCTAGTCTGGTTGTAACTACTTGCATAATAGGTACCTTCTATTTTCTCGATTTTAGAAACAAAATAATACATTGGTTCAGCGCTAAACAATCATACGATAACAAAACCTATTACAAAGTTATATCCTACAGAGATTTTATTTTATTACCTAAAAGCAAGACGATTAAAATTATGCACTTTTAGCGACTCTTTATACCTCAATATGAGAAAATCAGCTGATATTTATCGCTAGAATACACATAGATTAATAAACTGTATAAATACACTGTAAGCTAAACCTCATAAGAAAGTCATAGACTATACAATGTAGACTAGAGTGCGAATCTTCATAATCTAGTAAGTTATTATTCATTCAAGAGGTTTACAATGAAACTCCGTTACAGTGTTATGTTTTTTTTAAATTATCATTTATAATTTCTGATTTAAGATTAGCTAGCGCTCCCTTTTACTCTTCTGTGGTCTTCTCAACATGCAGTACTTTTATCTCATCTGATAATTTGTTTCCACAGTAAATATACCTACGTATGCACACACACAACCACACCTTAATACCTACAATATCCTATTTTAAACGTCCCTAATCCATTCGTTGTAGCTCTGCCTAGCCCTTGATGGATATAGGCGTCATGAAACAAAACTATGCAAATCACGATATCTGACCATTGAATTCACATTTCACACTAATTATACAGCGCGAGGCATGCAGTCTAGCCCATAGCAGGCGTTAGAGATTCCGTAACGTATTGACTAGAACGATAGGAATTTGAAGAAGAGTTTCCTGCGAATTGAATAATGTTTATTAATGCGGTTATGCAACACACGGGGTTAAGTTACAACCAAATTGTATATTTTATTATCTATCTATCTAACCAAGGGGAGTTAGATATAAAATGCATACGACTAAATATGCAATTGGTCCATGATGTGCTTGTTAACAGTCAGTCTTGCGCTTGCGCCTGATTTCTCTATGATTGTATCGTACAGTCTGTTACAAAGAACTCGGGCACTGAAAATCGGTTGGGAGACTAATATTACAGTAACAATCTTTGGTTGGTCCGACCACTCACGCGGTTGCCACAATCTCTTTTTAATTTATTTTATTCATTTATTTATTTGGGGTTTCAAAAGCTAATATCTCTTGTTCCCTGTTACGCAAATCTTCAAGTCAGTGGATTTGGAGTCAAATGGTAACAATCACTATCAAAGACAGCGACCAGGATCGACGGCTTAATGTGCCCTCCGAAGCACGGTATCCTTTTTTTACAGACAATCAGGAGATCAGCCTGCATTGTCCTAACCAAACTGGGGAAAATCTCACAAAGCGATAATTTCATAAGTTTCAAATCTGTGTTCACGCCATGGGAATCAAACTCACGACCGGATCGGGAGTCCATGGCTCAGACCATTAGACCACGGAGACAGTTATTGTAAGTTGACGCAATTAACACATTACCCATTACCCATTACTCCCATACGTACATGAGTCCATGAATATTCAGCAAACGCCGCTAATGCAATATTCATGTGACAGCGACATGTTATTACCATGTTAGTTATGGTACCCCCTTTATGTGCCCAAATTAAATAGGTATTTAGTGCCTGGTGAAAGGGCAAAGGTAAAAAAGGATGGAGGAATGAAAATTCTTGAGGAACGAAAAGCCTGCAAGAGGTGATCTTTAAAAAAAATTCATTAAAATCGTGAACGAAACCCTCAACATTAACAAACCTATAGAATTACGTCTATAAAATATTTGGTAATCTTTTATTACTTGTTAAAATGAACTAAGAAAATTATTTGGTCATAATCATAAGCATCATTTAATAGGTATCCTTTTCTTTATTAACTGCTTGTAAAGACAGATCTATGAATTCCAATAAAATAATTCTTTAGCATGCGTAGTTAATAAATTAACAAAGCGTTTTATGGCTGATCCGTTGCTAATAATATGATGCCTAAGCCTAAATAATATTTGTCAGTAACAAAACAACTCGGATAATATTTTATTACACTAACGCACATCTTCAGATGAATATAATGGTCATTCGCTTCTCGACAGACAATCAGAATCTCACAAGGGTAGACTCCACAAGGGGCCGCCTGGCTCGCAGCCACACTCTCGCCAGAGTCCGGCGCGAAACAGCTTGCTGTGTTTCGTCGGTGCGTGAGAGTGCCAGTGCCATAACAGCCATTTTCTGAGTAATTTCGCTCCATCTTCGACTCTGACACTGTCATCCCTGACCTCGTGTCTAGAGTCAAGAGCAAGCCCATTTCAAAAAAAAAAATATACGGAGAAATCTCGCAAAAAATAAAATCCACTTTGTGTTTCCCCGTCGGACGCAAACCCATGACTTCTGGGTAGAAAGTCCAACACTCAAACTACTAGACCATAGAGGTTTTAACACGCGCAGTATTGGACATTATGCGTACAAGCCGGGTGTATTAGAAACAACCTTCGCTCTCTCATCCGGCCCCGATCCGGCAATCGCATAATACACCAATTACCGATTATGTTAACAGATAATTAAAGATTGCTTGTTTTTCTGAACATCATTCAAAGTCCACAGATTACGCAACACAGACGCGACAGTTGCGCAACTTACATTACTTACTATATACAACGGCCTAGAAATCATTGCTGAAACACTCAATGAATTATTCTTATCATTTAGATCGTTTCAATATTCAAGTATTTGCAATATGCAAAGAATCATATTAGCAATTGTAATGGGTTAGAACTAATAACTAGTTAATGCGTCCGTTGTTTTTTGCTAAATGCTTGTATCCGAATTTAACGATTCCATTGAAATCGAATGCGATGCTATCAGTCTACATAATTCACATTTTGATACACTTGCAGACATTTTAGTTAAACGGGGTGTAAAGGACAGCGTCCCGCAAACTGATAGGTAGGGGTTGCTCAGTCAAGGAAACTGAACAGCTATCACCAGGATTTTTTTTCAGGAAAAGAAAAAATTGTTTTACATTGGCTCAAAAATGGTTCCCCATCCCCCATACAAATGTGGCCGAAGTGGACATTTTTATAAGGAGTTTTGTCGTAATTTCCTGGAAGAACGCCTTTGTGAAAGTTGTTCAGTTTCGTTGAATGAGCAACCTGTATAAATTTCCAGAGGGTAATTTCAAGTAGGCATTAACCTTGAACCAAAACGTCCTACCCAATAATCGGGTCTTATACATATTCATAGACCCACAGATCGTGAATCACGTATCTGGTCTAATCGGTCATTTAGACCACAATACAGACCATAATCATCTTAATTCAGCTTACAATAGTTGAGCGTCGAGCAACATCATTAATAGAGTTAATACCTGATATGTCAACATCAACACATTGCCTAATAGACGCCTGTCCTTTGTCTTTGTAACTTGAATGTGTGTGTGATATAATTAATTAGGACTAAATTAATATCAGTGGATAATTGGGTATAGTAGAATTTGCCATGTCAATACTAGGTAATCTGCTTAGTCAGAAATTATCGTAATATAATAATTAATGTGTCTTGCTTGTCTCTCAGCTTTCATGTGGCTTACTGGAAGAGTCGAGGCACCGGCGAAGTTCTATTTAGACAGATTTTCTATAGAAATTTACGTTACCGCTGCTACTGTAGATTTGAAGTATACTCTTCTACTATAGGGACAGTTCACACCGGGAAGCGACGCGACACGATGCGACGAGACGTTGTGCCACAAACTAACAGACTGCGCGGCGTAGAATTTTCGAGTTCTGTCAATGAAATCTTTTCTTCTTTCAATCTTTTTCACTGATTTGAGAAGTCGCTTATCTTTTTGCAGTCAATAAAGTTGTATCATGGTCTTGAAAAGTGCGTACCGCGTCAAGTTGCTTTCCTGTGTGAAATATTACTAGTAAACGTGACGAGACACTTCAAAAACTTACATACATAACATACAATAATCACGCCTTTATCCCTATTTGGGTAGGCAGAGCGTAAACTACCTAAACAAAGGTCGTTCCGCCACGTTTGAAAAGTTTAGATGGTTGTTTAAGATAGATCTGTATATTGCTGTAGTGACAGGTTGTTGTTGTTGCAATATACTGAAACCCTCGGTTCCCTTAGCTGATTTTTACAGCATGCCCGGTAGGAGATGCAGCTGGCACATTCTACGTTTTTCTATCACTCCCAGTCCAGCATGGAAGTAGATCGTAGACAGTCGTTTTAATAAAGTGTAGTAATGGTCTTAGGCTAGTAATCTTCTTATTAAAAAAAAAAACTTAAGGCCAACAGCCAGTTTACCATTTTATCAGATCGGAACAATTTTCGCATATTTCAGCGTATTTCTTCGTAACAGGAAAATGGCTAAACTATCAACAAGTAATTAAAATTTCAGTTTAGTTATTAAATACTGTCGTAACATGAATTCAGTAGAGGGGGACGAGAAGTTCGGCGTATTGCAATTTAGGCGATAAAAAATCATAAGTCTCTATTATTTTTAATATTCTTGTTTGTCCCTTACACTGTCAGAAATAACGAAAACGCCCTATTGAGAGATGGTTAACTCTCTGCCTACTTCGTTAGGGATACAGGCGTGACTAAGCAGGATGTAAGGGACAGCATTCCGGTAACCGATAGGGGTTACTTAGAACGTCCCAGCCTAGCAACAGGTGATCAGGTGTTGCAAATGGTTGCACATTGGGCCTGTTGGTCCACTGTTGGGCCACCGCTGGGCGGCCGTGCGTGACCACGTGATCGCGGAAGGTTAGTGCTGCCAACTCATATTTTACAAAATACTCAAATGTGATTTTATGCGGCTGACCGAAGAAGCGCTAGAACGTCGTAAAAGCGAACAATCTTACACCAGCGGATGCCAAAGATCAGGCAAACTGGAGTAGAAAAAGCCGGGAAGTGGACCCCAGCATTAGGCCGGGAATATGCTAGGCGGAAGATGAAGAGACTCAAATGTGATTTTGAGTTCTAAAACAGTAATGAATGACGTAATGAAATCCATCCGTGGGCAAAAAACTAGTTTTCCGCTCGCGGTTTCACCCGTGTTTAATGAGTTTTCCCGTGGAAATGAAGGTGTGCCGAGTTTTATCTCGATCCGACCAATGGTTGAAGCGGGATTGAGAAACGACCACCCAAATTTTCGCACTTATTATATTAGTAGGAAATAGGATAGCCTACACACTCGTAGATGTCATTATGAAATTCTTCAACAGAAAACACATTCGTAGTGGGATTTGAACTTGCAAAGGAGGTAGGAGCTCTGCTCTATCCGTTACACCGTCGAGATTTTCGCGTTGTATTAAAAGAAATGAGTGGAAGAGAAAAAATATTTAAAAGAAAATGTGAAATAGCCTTCTATGCTGGCAACACTGGCCGGTTGTCATTAGCCATGCTAATACAAAGGTTGCAGCGAATTAAGTGATCAAATCATTGGCTCTTTTTCCACTAGACGGTACGGCTACGACACGAAAACGATATCGTCACCATACTGTGGCTTTGTTTTCCACTGGACGGTATAATCGTCGACGATATCATCCACCCTACGCACACACACTTGCACGCAAGCAACACACACGTGTGTGAACACAAAACACATGCAGTTTGGCAGGCCGGCGACTAGACAGACATCAACGCAGTGCCGTTGCCGTGCCGTGCCGGCAAGCGGAAAAGCGTTCCACTTGATTTTCATATTTTATCTCTTCCACGATATCGTCGACGGTATCGTGACGTTGCCGTTACCGTGGACGTGCCGTCTAGTGGAAAACCACCCATTTCGTTACCTTCCCCATTTGGCGTTAATGGTATAATTAGTGATAAGTTTGTTGAACTTCAATTAAGTATTAAATAGTCCAATAAAAATGCAAATTGCGTTTCTAATCATAATCCTCTTCAGGAGAGTGAAAGTCCCACAAAACTGCAAGTTTGACCTACGACCTACGACTATGTCCGACATAGTCAAAATCTCTGCCTCAGCCAAACTTACAACTCAGTAGCCATGTGCTCTATCAATATGAATAACACTTGTTCGTCATTTAACAATAAAAACCTCGTTAAACCCTTCTATCTCCATAGTTATTCATAATCCATCATCGGTTGACGTAAACGCAACGAAGGGAAGACTGCGTAGGAGGGCAATGTAAATAGTAGTCTATTGCGCAGATCTAGAAAGGATTAGATTCCGCAAGGCGGCCAAACCTAAGTTTAAGTATGTTGTTTTTTAATTATAAATAAATATTGGTAACCAAGCACACAGTCTACCTGAGATATAATCCTAACCAGCCCCATAGCCTAATATAATGCTGTATTTGTTTCATTGTATGTATATAAATAAATAAATAAATAAATAAAATAAAATAATAAATTCTTCTTCTGTCGTGTGGGTTTCGAGTCATTCCACGACATAATAAATAACCGTCTACTAATTTACCTCACTAGATTTCAGTGGAAAATCGAATTACTCGTCGCAGGATGCGGGTTTCCTTTCCCTTTAAACTGGTACACCGAAGTACAAACCCTTCTTTTTGGCGGTAAAAATAGCCATGGGGGCGGCAGACGGGCTTTGCATAAAACCCTATCACTTGAAAATGAGTAAATTATGCATCGAGATATTATACATTATAAAATTATAAATTTCGCGCGTACATTTTTGCGATTTTCCCTTGTATTTTCAAGTTAAAAAAGTACTATCCGAACAAGGTGTATTATAAAAGTAGGTATTTATTGTTATGTAAGTTCGAAAAAAGTTACACGTTCGCTTGAAAAGGTTGCGTGGTCTAGTCCAAACTTCGTTGGGGTCTATTGATATTCAGGAGTTGTCGTTCAGCACCTGAGCTATTAGCATGCCTTTGAGAAGCGTCACTTTACGGTTAACCTCGTTACTACGTTTATTTACGTAGCTAAATTGAGAAAGTACGCCACAAGTTATATTGCGTTGAGAAAATCGAAGGGAAAATTCAAAATGGCCCCGTGGGTGTGTTGTTCATTTCTTAAGCCTCCTACACATCAAAGCCGCCGGCATGGCCGCGGGCCTTGCCGCCGGGCGTGCCGCGAAATGCCGCGCGGGCCGTGCGCGGCTCAAGGTTACTTAGCGCTTGGAGTTAAGGTTTAGTTTCGTGCGAACCGCTCATTTCTGCGGCTTGTGCCGCCGGCATGCCGGCGGGCGGTATGTGGCAGCCTTTAGCACAACCCATTGCTATTTTTTTTTTATCTCAGTCGGTAAATAGTCTTCCCAACCGATTTTCGGTGATAGCGGCCAATCTTTCAGAGATCGGTCAACTGCGCGGGACTAGTTTTTAGTGCCCAAGTGTTTGCGCAACACTCAAGTGCACTCTCTATTCCTTCAATCTCTTGTTCTGATGGGACAGATCGATTGACACGATCAATACGACCATAGACAGAAATCAGGCGCAGGACCGACTATTTACACATGCCCATCCGACAGCATGGATCATCATATTTTTCGGACAATCAGGTGATCAGCCTGCAATGTTATTTTCATTTACTGTAGTAGTTGCAATGTTGCCGTTCCATTAAATTATAGAAAAATACTATGTTATAGCATTATCAGGTTATCAACTGCTTATAATCTACTTACTACCTACTATTATTTTTGTCCTCCAATCACCACAATGAAACAACCAAAGTTTATGACCGCAAAGTGCCCGTTCGTCCTAATTTTCGTACTTTCCTGGACTAAGCTGATATTAAAGTACAACCTTTCGAAATGAAACCATAGAATCAATAAATCCCTGCCCACGCCCTATCATTAGCAGAGAGACATAAATCAGATATTTTTACAAACAGGGTGTTTGTAAAAACTCGGAAAGTTTTAAATTTCACTTTCTATAATAAATCTTCCTTCTGGTATAAGGATTATGAGAAGAGAATATTCTGTAAAGTTGCTTGCTTTAAAACTATGTGATTTTATCTTTCTAACATACATAGGTACATATCCTAATGGCGTAAACAACCTAAAAAAAGGTTGTTCCGCCACGTCCGACAAGTTTTGAGGGTTATTCCAGATAGATTTGTATATTGCTATACGTGACAGGTTGTCAGCCTAAAATCACCATACTGAAACCCTCAAATCCCATAGCTGATTTTTACAGCATGCCCGGGAGGGATTTTCTATAGCTCCCACTCCAGCATTGAAGAAATAATTGATAATAATTTCACTTCTACCTTTTAAAGGGTTAAACGATCGCAAAACTTCTAACACTCTGTATATTTCACATTTATATTTGACTCGGGTAACTCCCTAGTGAGAGAGTTCCAACCAATTTGCTAGGCACTGCCAATTTAGGCGCCAAAAATATGTTTCGTTCACGCCTGAAATGATAATTATGAAGATATTGAAAACGTATCGAAAGGTTTTTGTGTAAAAAAAATTGATGCGAGCATATTTATTTACTTTCTCTAGATAGAGCCATGAGATAGAGTTTAGGTAAACGTAGGAGCTTTTCTTATTAAAAGTGAGCATTTTTTTTATTTATTCGGAATGGGTTTGCCCTTGACTCTAGTGACAGAGTCGACGATGCAGCGAGCAAACACATAGGATGCCTGTTAAGGCACTGGCATTCTCGTCTGACCTGCAATTTTATTCGTTTTGATAAGGGTTCTATTTATAAAAACGCATCGAATCTGTAACAATGTGGGGGCGTTCATTTTCCCCGTGTGTACCCCATTTCACGCGTGTGCGGCGGCGAGATAGTGAGGAGGCCGGGGCAAATTGGATTTTCATAATCCATTTGACAATGCCAAGTAAGTTACTGTATTGGTTGCTCCGAACTTGCGTAAATTATTATGTACCGAGTAGCGGGGACTTAGTATCGAGTGCTCCGGCCTTCGCGTAGCTGAGGAGATTCGCACATTCGTTGCGCGCAATGCGGCGCGCTTAAAAAAATCTACAACAATGTAAACTAAACTACTTTAGCAGTACACACACAACACAGTCCTGAAATTACATTTGCAGTAATATAGGACACCCACACATACACACGCGCTGACCTGACATGTATGTGTGAAATTATTTCATAGTAAACATACATACAAGGTCTTTACATTCACAATTAAAGATATATCTTGCTATAGTGTGGTGTGGAGATTTTTAATATGGATATTTTTCATGATGAAAATCGTTGTTATGGAACTAATGACCATGAAATAAAGCAGAGCATTGCAAACAAACGAAATGAGGCAATAGAAAGAACTGAGCTATTTCAGTTGAAACCTGATTGATCATGTATTGTCCTAAATCAAAATGAGAACAATTCCATACTGACTGACAATATAAATTTTCGGTGTTCTTATTATGAAGTATAACACAGAGAATAGAGATAGAAGTAAAAGAATAGTGTTGCCAAACAATCGAAAGTACAACAATCGATAGTTCAACGCCAAAATCATTTACACAATCGATAAGCCTATCGATAGTATCGATACTATCGCTAGTACAACTTTAGCAATAGTATTGGTCACCAAGGTTTATATTGAAAGAATCTATACTATCGATTCTAACTTAGTACTATCGATAGTATCGTAACTATCTTATTAGTACGAAAACAATCGATAGGGCACTATCGATCGGAAGCTAAAAAAAAGAAAAAGACCTGGTATAAGAATTTAGTACGTGTTTATACAATTTTCCGCACACGGTGCACAATATACAACAGATAATGTATCTCACTAATTCTCCACAATTGCACCTGCAAAAGGATTGTGAATTTCTAAATGAATGCAAGAATACAGAAAGCTTTTAGTATTGTTTTCTCTGGAGATTTTAATATGTAATTAGTTTGTTTTTATGTTCTATTATTTGTTTTATTTCTTTGTAATTTTATCCCAAGAATTTCCGACCTAGGAGGTTTGTAAGGATCTCTTTCGTCAGACTTGACATTTCTCACAAAGCAGATCTGGTCTGTGGTCGTTCTTAAGTAAATTAATTTTTCAGTAGGTTTTATTACCAAATGTGACACAAAAGTCTCACAAAAAATCTCAATAGCCACGATTTTGTTTCACACATTCGAATAGAGGTCGAACGACTCGATGAATCCTTGTATCAGAGTTTTGAAGAACTGTTTGTGTAGCTGATCCACTAAACTATCAGAGATAGTCTCAGAAACGAATGATATTAAGTACATGTCAACTCTGCGTGGGAATCGATCCCAAGACACAATTAAAAGTCCAAAGTTCAGACCACTAGACCACCAGAGAGAGTAAAAATATGGGTCATATTGTTGCGTATACCAGTAACATGTAGGTAGGTAGGTGCTACAATTTTATATGACTTGACTCAGCTCAGCGTCTTATCACATAAATTTTAGACGTCTGGGACTAAGATAAAAGCTTAAACCAACATTCTTGAAAGCTTTTGAAGGGAAGGCTCTAATATTCATAGGTACCTACACTACCTATACTTTGGTTTAGGTCTTAATTATTTAAATAGGTATCTTATTCTTATTTTCGAATCGAGGCAAACTCAATTTAGATTTTTGAGGACCAAAACGCCGCTACTCTGACGACATTGGCTGTGGCGTTATAAAGATCCTCCCAACTGTCGGGACATGCAGGGCAGTTCAACAGGTGCGCAGGTCTGTGGCGACTGTCCGCACTCGCATTCGTCACCCACACCGAAACCCCACCTGCACAGATTATCCTTACTGCGGCCGACCTGGGTCCGAAGCCGGTTTAAGGACTTCCAGGTAAATAGGTATTATCTATTATGTGATTAATTTGCTCAGTCTGGAGCAGAGATGTCTAAGACATATTCGACTCATTTGACTCATTTGTGTAGAATCATAATTTCAAGATTCAATTTGTGGAGAGCATTTAAACGCTAGCTTTTCTATAATTTTACTTTCAAAAATACTGCAATATAAACAATTTTCCTTTTGCGATCCTTGTATATCATTTTAAGTCTCCAGGTATACTTTTATACAAAAGTACCTACCTAAGTAATTCTTTTATTATATTCTTAAGTCCTCTTCAATCACTCAGTCTTTTGTGCGGCTATTGTTGGAATTTCGATTTTTGAGGACCAAAACGCCGCTACTCTGACGGCATTGGCTGTGGCGTTATAAAGATCCTCCCAACTGTCGGGACATGCAGGGCAGTTCAACAGGTGCGCAGGTCTGTGGCGACTGTCCGTGTCCGCACTCGCATTCGTCACCTACACCGAAACCCACCTGCACAGATTATCCTTACTGCGGCCGACCTGGGTCCGAAGCCGGTTTAAGGACTTCAGGTAAATAGGTATTATCTATTATGTGATTAATTTGCTCAGTCTGGAGCAGAGATGTCTAAGACATATCGACTCATTTGACTCATTTGTGTAGAATCATAATTCAAGATTCAATTTGTGGAGAGCATTTAAACGCTAGCTTTTCTATAATTTTACTTTCAAAAATACTGCAATATAAACAATTTTCCTTTTGCGATCCTTGTATAACATTTTAAGTCTCCAGGTATACTTTTATACAAAAGTACCTACCTAAGTAATTCTTTTATTATATTCTTAAGTCCTCTTCAATCACTCAGTCTTTTGTGCGGCTAATGTTGGAATTTCTATTTTGTTTTCGCATTTTTATTTCTCGAATTATCTCACTTTCTAAAGGTAACAAGATGGCCGGTTTGTCCGGTCATCGATCGGGATCGAAGAGTTTCGGGGTTACAAAACTGAACAACCCGGCTTTGACAGAACTTACAGAAGCATTTCATTGACAGAACTCGAATTTCCTTTCGCTCCGCCGCGCGGTGCAGCCTGTCACTTTGGTACAACGAGATGCATCTTTCTTCATTTCATTGCATCTTTATGTAGCTTCGCGCCGTTTCGCATCGCTTTCCGATGTGAACTGACCCTTAGATCAATGAATTTACAGTAGCACACACTTTTCAACTTTTATTATTCTAATCAATTCAGGAATTATACGCACACCAACACGCACACCTCAACAAATGACTGCACACCATAAATCAGCCACAGAAGAGTAAAAGGCGTTGGGAGCTAGCTAGCGCTCAGCGACTCTCAAATCGGTGATATTATCAACCGAAGCGCATAAGTGCACATGGCTAAATAGATAGGTACCTATGTATATGTCGAGTCAGTAGGTATGTGGACCGGTTGCACAATAAAGGTGTGGCAAGGTCGTCGCTCGGCCGCTCTACTCTACCTCTCGAATATTAGTGTCCGTGATGTAAGGAGCTTTAGATATCTATATTCTGTGTTTAATAAAGTCGGTCTACGGGATTTTTGATGAGAAGTGCGAGCTGTCATATCGCACAATCGAGATCATGATGAAATGATGAAATCGCAAACTAAAGATCGTGTATCGAAAAGTATAAATATTGTTTGGCCGCTAATAGTTTATCTTTCGAAAAACATGTCTTGTCTAGACGATAATGTACCACTGGGCAAAGGCCTCTCTCCGGTCTCTCCACGACTCTCTGTCTTGTGCTTCATGTGCTAGCTTTGTACTTATTAATTTTCTGGAAATTTCCGGGTCCGAATTTGATGCCAATCCGCATGAAGGTGTAGTTGAAGTATACCTAGATAAAATAAATGCAACCACAGTTAAGTACCTATCGAATAGGCGGTGTGTATCGATATTCTAAGTAAGAAAGTGAGGGTAATGTCGACAAGGAGTATTAGTGTTCTGTGATGTCGACCGTCACTTTACAAAGAAGATACTAAATTTGTCTAAGTATTTTCTTTTTATCGATCCGAGTCAGCATAGAAAGATGGTGACCCTATTAGTGATTAAAGTGTTATTTTACTAGTACTTCAATTTACATTATGCTTGAATCATTTTGTGTGGGTAGTGAGAGGAATCGACCAATGCAAGATTATTATGATGAACTAGTATTTGGTTGATGTTCAAAGCATACTGCTATTGAAAATGTTTGTTAAATAAAGGATTATAATATTGTAAATAATATAATAAAAAAAACATATATCTTTCATCGAATTTCACATTGGTTGCATTAGGTATTAACCCTTAACCACCTACCCAATATTTCTATCACACAACCACCTGAGTTCAACAACCTAAGTGCATTCCACTTCGGTATATTTTACAGATCAAGGAGTACCTAACTATACTATATTCGAAAATATGTGATTTAATACCCTCCTGGTACGTTCTATAAACATAAGTAAGTACTTGTTCAATATTTTAGACGTAAGTTAATTGGGTTACGGAACTAGATGTTCTATAAATAAACAAACAAAAAAGTGTTATTATTTATAAAAACATCATCATCATTATAAGTACGGCTAGCAATAACACTTGGGTGTATTATAAGTGTATAAAAATACATTTAAAATTGGTTTATAAAATAATAGCATCAGATTTGGCCAAAGTTTATTTCTAGCATTTGTAAGTTACGAACAGAAATTCGCAAAGTTCATGTTTTTAATACTTACCATTATAACTTATTGCACTCGAAGAATATTGATGGTTAATTTTTGCATAGGTTTTTTATTATTTCTTCATAAAAAAGAGCGAATTTACAAAAAAACCTTAAAGTAGATGGCCGAGAACGAAAGCTTGTTATTTCACAACAAAAAAGCTTTAGGTATAACCATGGTATGGGTATAACTATTGTGTTACATGTGTTGTTTCTGACGCTACAACCTGTTAAAGACATCCTCTGAAAACGCCTACCTCCCAAAATTATAGTGTCATATCTCATTGTATGCAAATGTATGAGCAACTGGTCTTCCCCAACGCAACTGTCGACAGATTATTAGATAAAGCCGATATCATTATTGATGTTACTTTAGCCTGACCAAAAGAACACGAAAAAAAAAAGCACGATCACACTCATAGCCCCCACTAAGATTACCTGTATCGGGTTGCCATGGACATACACAGAAACAACCACAAAGAACGCCCAGACCCAGTAACAGACATTTAAATTCATCATTCAAATGACCGCCCCGGCCGGGAATCGAACCCGGGACCCTCTGCATAGCAGGCAGATACACTGCCAACTCCAACTAGGCCGTGCGGGTCTTGATAAATAAAATATTTCTTTCATTCGATAAAGAACTGTAGCGAATTTCATAAATGCGTTTAAAATTATATTTTCCATGGAATTAGTTTAAATAAAACAAATCTAGTTACTAAGCACAATTATTTATCATGTAAAGTTGGAGCGGAACATAAATATTTCGATATATTTTAGAACCAAACGAAACTAAGAACATTATTTTTCTTTTCTGAAAGAATTTATAAAAAATATTTTGTCGGATAGGGCGAAGTGGAAAGAGATGAGCAGGAAAGCGGACACCGGCGCAAGATGGGACAAACCCTGGGAAGAAGAAGATTTCCTGAAAGAATTTCCTGTGTCAGTTTCGTTGATTGAGTAACCCTATTAGTTTGTGAGAATCTGCCCGTAACACCTGGTATACAAGTTAAAACATATCAATATTTGTTGAGTGGAATTGACTTAGGCCCGTATTTATAATCAGCTCTCAAGAGTGACAGCGAGTTTGAGTTCGTATCAGAAATGTCATTTCAATATAAAACGGTTTGTCAAATCCATACTTAATATTGCTCTCAATCTTGAGATTGCTTTATAAATACGAGCCTTAGAGCTCGAGACGTGTTGCTCTTAGGGAATAGACAACAGCTTTCAAATAAGAAAATTTACAAGATTAATATAACAGGAAGATACAAAGTTCCAAAATAAACAAGAGGTTTTCTCTCAAAAGTTAAATTGCATTTGAAAGTTTTCAAGGTCACGAAAAGGGCAAAGGAAATGTAACTTCAACAAACTTTACCGAAGTTCAGTTGGATCTGATCTGATCCCAATGGAAGCAAGTTCTCAAATTGCATCAATTTAACTTGTGTACTGAACTGGTTTTGATAACCTATTTACAACTACCGAAGATATACCTTAAGTTGAAGTCTAGACAGACGGACCGCAAGTCAACTGATATCCGACTTCTAAATCGCAGTTCAGATGCAGTCGGCATCATCATCACCAGCCATGAGACGTTCTCTGCTGGACATAAGCTATTCAACTGCAGTCCGACTGCCAAGGCTTTCACATCCAGTTGGCATCATCATCATCAGCTGTGAGGCGTCCACTGCTGGACAAAACCAAGGTTCTCAACAAAGTTTTCTATTACCGAAGATTGACTAAGTATCTACAAGGTGTCCAGATAAACGGAGTGCAAGTCAACTGCTATCCGACTGCTAATCTTTCAGATGCAGTTGCCATTATCTTCATCATTATAATCAGCCGAGCCAAGGTTCTCTACAGAGCACGGGTGTGGACCGACTGCATACTGTTTCATATGCCTCTTAAAATTCCCTTTGTTTTTATAGTGTTAATTGACCAAGAGGTGTATGTAAAAATGCACGAGTAAACGTATCACGTGTTTAAATGAAACAGTTCTATAGAAACACATCATGAGCATATAAAATGCATTCCTCGATCGATTAACTTAACATAATAATAAAAACCATGAGATTTTTTTGAGTCCAATAAAACACCGTGAATTGTTCTCCCTAGTAGCCGTCCCACGCTGCGCCTGCAGTTGACATGACTGCAATGAAATGAAACTCCGCGACATTGTCTGCAGTCGGTGTGCAGTGCAGTTTTATTGTAGTCATACATGCATACAAAAAGTCACGACTTTATCCATTACGGGTTAGGCAGAGCGTAAAACGCCTCGTGTAAGGTGTCGTCGTCACCACGTCTGACAAAAATTGAGGCCAATTATAAATTGACCTAGTATCAAACCATAACAATGAACAAATCGATACCGACCACTGGTTTTGAGTGCAGTTTATGTATTATATTTATCAGTTAATTTATCGATAACATTCGACCTTGATGCCGCACAGCTGCTATATTTAACTACTGCTAATTATAACTGTAACAGTTCAATAAGAGTTATATTTAACTGAAATAATAACAGTCCGTTCTTGCGACCTCACTTAAAAAACTACTTATTAAAATCTTAATTAGTTTTCCTGTGGGAATTTGACATTTTCCCACCTCAGATTCTTATTTGAAACTATGTTACTTACGGTGAAGGTATTTTTGTTTACCCAGTTTGATTCTTCTGTAACGGTGTATCTGCCTGCTACGCAGAGGGTCCCAGGTTCGATTCCCGGGCGGACAGATATTTGAATGATGACTTTAAATGTCTGTTTCTGGGTCTGGGTGTTCTTTGTGGTTGTTTCTGTGTATATCATAGCACCCTGATTATTAAATTGAAAAATTAAATTACTCTTCTATACAAAATGACCCCAACAATTTTTGAAAGACTTCAAAAACCCAACATTCAGTCTCGTTGAATGAGCATCTAAAGCTAGTTGGTTAGATTTTACATCATCGAGCTTAAGGTTCAGTTTACTCTGACCCACCCTTAAAATGGCACCTGAATGCGGCCCTGTTTAACTGTAATCATACGTTAAACCTGTGCGACGATATTATGAATTTATGCGCCTTTTACTGTCCCTTTAACGATGGATTTATTACTCTCATAAATACACATTTTAATCGGTTCTATTTCATACATTGTAGGTTTCTTATCATATGGATAAGTTTATTTGGTCTGATCAAATTGAGTGACTCGCTTTCAGAGTATTAAGTAGGTCGGGTATTAGCTGCCTCCGTGGTCCAGTGAGTTGTGGGCTCTCGTGTTCGAGGGCCTGGATTCGATTTCCAGGCAGGCTGATAACCTGATTGTCCGATAAAAATCACAGATTTCGTGCCTCACACTACTATCTATCTAGCACATTGGAAATGAATTTAAAGAATTCTAAAAAGATTGTCGTTTATTTTTTTTTTTTCAAAAAAGTTAGGCTACAGGTCAACCCCTTGAACCGAACGTTTTTGTTTTCGGCTCAAATTGTAGCTGGGTAAATTGTCCAGAGGAGTTTTCTCAAATTTGATATCATTCTTCATTTTCAAAATAACGAGCGCCAAAATCAAGAAGCCATAACCTTTTTCATTTTTGATTTTCTTGAATATTTTTGTTTTTTTCATCATAAATTTAATAAATAACCAAAGATGCAGGTATAATATTTTCATATGCGCACACGCCTGTTCCTTGTCCCTTAGGCTGTTACACAAGAGGGCGTATTTTACCAACTGATAAACGACTCTACCATTGATAAGGCGACCAGGTAGATATGTACCGACTGTACAGACCCAAGCAAATAAAGTGGAACTATTTATAGATTTTAACTCCTAAACCGATAGAAACAAATAATTAAAAAAATACCCCATTGCGTAAAAAGGGAAAATAAAATGCTTAATTAGTATCGGATCCTAAACGGTTATTTAAAATTAAAAATAATAAACTTAATAAATATAAACCTAAACGGTTATTTAAAACTAAAAATAGTCTAACTTATTAAATAATTATGATTACATCTAATTGTCGCTGTGTCGGATTTAGATTAAACTGATATTTGCAAAATTATGGCGAATTTATTGTAGTAAGAAATAGTTATGCTCACGCGTTTTGAGTGTCACATACATAGTTTCATAAACTCACGCGCTTATCCCTTACGGGGTAGGAAGAGCGTTAAACTCCTCGTGAAAGGCGCCTTCGCCTCGTCTGACAAAAATTGAGGTCAATTTTAGATTGAAATGTGTATCGCTGTAGGTGGCTATAGTGACAGGATGTATATCAGCTCATCGCCTAAATTACAATACAATGTAACCCTCGAATCCCTTTTGCTGACTTCTACAGCATGCCCGGAAGGAAGGGCAGCTGGAACATGCTGTTTTTCTATCGCTCCCAGTCCCAGCATGGAAGAATGCATTTGAGTGTCACAAAGGCACAAAAAATATGGCATGGCATTTTTACATACCTTCGTAATAGACTTGCCCTTCTTGTTTCGCGCAGTCGGTTTATAAAATTTGATCAAAGTCCAACGTGATGTGTGTCGGTTGTACTGTAGGTAGAGGTACCTATAGTATCTAGCCACTAGGCGGCCCTGATAGGAGAGAAAGGAGACTTTTTGGATAATACACCTGGTGATTTGGGTTAATACCTAAGAACCTTTTGTATCTTGCGTTTGAAGGTTTATTGCTGGTACTTATTGGACTATATTGTCAACAGGAATTTATAAAGTTAAACGTTCAGTCAAAATACATCTATACATATATCAAAGAAAGTCGTGTTAGTTACCCTTTTTATAACTCAAGAAGGGCTGAACCCATTTGGCTGAAAATTGGTGGAAGGTAGCTTAGAATCAAGAGAAACATATATAGGATAGACTTTTTATATATAAAAAAAACACACCGCGGGCTGCGCAGCCCGCGCACTACACACCACGCACACACAATGGCGCATATCCATACGCACAAAACAAACATACAATTTCTCAGAATTCCACCCTTTGCTTAGCTCACTATGTCTCTTTAGCTGACTTGCAAGACGCTCTGAAAACAAGCCGGGAGTTTGTGATTGGCTGAAATTTCCCTCGGGAACGCACGTAATTGGCTCATTTACTCGTGTTCTTTTGGTCAGGCTAAAGTAACATCAATAATGATATCGGCTTTATACTAATAATCTGTCGACAGTTGCGTTGGGGAAGACCAGTTGCTCATACATTTGCATACAATGAGATATGACACTATAATTTTGGGAGGTAGGCGTTTTCAGAGGATGTCTTTAACAGGTTTGTAGCGTCAGAAACAACACATGTAACACAATAGTTATACCCATACCATGGTTATACCTAAAGCTTTTTTTGTTGTGAAATAACAAGCTTTCGTTCTCGGCCATCTACTTTAAGGTTTTTTTTGTAAATTCGCTCTTTTTTATGAAGAAATAATAAAAAACCTATGCAAAAATTAACCATCAATATTCTTCGAGTGCAATAAGTTATAATGGTAAGTATTAAAAACATGAACTTTGCGAATTTCTGTTCGTAACTTACAAATGCTAGAAATAAACTTTGGCCAAATCTGATGCTATTATTTTATAAACCAATTTTAAATGTATTTTTATACACTTATAATACACCCAAAGTGTTATTTTACTAGTACTATCAATTTACATTATGCTTGAATCATTTTGTGTGGGTAGTGAGAGGAATCGACCAATGCAAGATTATTATGATGAACTAGTATTTGGTTGATGTTCAAAGCATACTGCTATTGAAAATGTTTGTTAAATAAAGGATTATAATATTGTAAATAATATAATAAAAAAAAACATATATCTTTCATCGAATTTCACATTGGTTGCATTAGGTATTAACCCTTAACCACCTACCCAATATTTCTATCACACAACCACCTGAGTTCAACAACCTAAGTGCATTCCACTTCGGTATATTTTACAGATCAAGGAGTACCTAACTATACTATAATTCGAAAATATGTGATTTAATACCCTCCTGGTACGTTCTATAAACATAAGTAAGTACTTGTTCAATATTTTAGACGTAAGTTAATTGGGTTACGGAACTAGATGTTCTATAAATAAACAAACAAAAAAGTGTTATTATTTATATAAAAACATCATCATCATTATAAGTACGGCTAGCAATAACACTTGGGTGTATTATAAGTGTATAAAAATACATTTAAAATTGGTTTATAAAATAATAGCATCAGATTTGGCCAAAGGTTTATTTCTAGCATTTGTAAGTTACGAACAGAATATTCGCAAAGTCATGTTTTTAATACTTACCATTATAACTTATTGCACTCGAAGAATATTGATGGTTAATTTTTGCATAGGTTTTTTATTATTTCTTCATAAAAAAGAGCGAATTTACAAAAAAAACCTTAAAGTAGATGGCCGAGAACGAAAGCTTGTTATTTTCAACAACAAAAAAGCTTTAGGTATAACCATGGTATGGGTATAACTATTGTGTTACATGTGTTGTTTCTGACGCTACAACCTGTTAAAGACATCCTCTGAAAACGCCTACCTCCCAAAATTATAGTGTCATATCTCATTGTATGCAAATGTATGAGCAACTGGTCTTCCCCAACGCAACTGTCGACAGATTATTAGATAAAGCCGATATCATTATTGATGTTACTTTAGCCTGACCAAAAGAACACGAGTAAATGAGCCAATTACGTGCGTTCCCGAGGGAAATTTCAGCCAATCACAAACTCCCGGCTTGTTTTCAGAGCGTCTTGCAAGTTCAGCTAAAGAGACATAGTGAGCTAAGCAAGGGTGGAATTCTGAGAAATTGTATGTTTGTTTTGTGCGTATGGATATGCGCCATTGTGGTGTGCGTGGTGTGTAGTGCGCGGGCTGCGCAAGCCCCGCGGTGTGTTTTTTATATATAAAAAGTATCCTATATATGTTTCTCTTGATTCTAAGCTACCTTCCACCAATTTTCAGCCAAATGGGTTCAGCCCTTCTTGAGTTATAAAAGGGTAACTAACACGACTTTCTTTGATATATGTATAGATGTATTTTGACTGAACGTTTAACTTTATAAATTCCTGTTGACAATATAGTCCAATAAGTACCAGCAAGTAAACCTTCAAACGCAAGATACAAAAAGGTTCTTAGGTATCTAACCCAAATCACCAGGTGTATTATCCAAAAAGTCTCCTTTCTCTCCTATCAGGGCCGCCTAGTGGCTAGATACTATAGGTACCTCTACCTACAGTACAACCGACACACATCACGTTGGACTTTGATCAAATTTTATAAAACCGACTGCGCGAAACAAGAAGGGCAAGTCTATTACGAAGGTATGTAAAAATGCCATGCCATATTTTTGTGCCTTTGTGACACTCAAATGCATTCTTCCATGCTGGACTGGGAGCGATAGAAAAACAGCATGTTCCAGCTGCCCTTCCTTCCGGGCATGCTGTAGAAGTCAGCAAAAGGGATTCGAGGGTTACATTGTATTGTAATTTAGGCGATGAGCTGATATACATCCTGTCACTATAGCCACCTACAGCGATACACATTTCAATCTAAAATTGACCTCAATTTTTGTCAGACGAGGCGAAGGCGCCTTTCACGAGGAGTTTAACGCTCTTCCTACCCCGTAAGGGATAAGCGCGTGAGTTTATGAAACTATGTATGTGACACTCAAAACGCGTGAGCATAACTATTTCTTACTACAATAAATTCGCCATAATTTTGCAAATATCAGTTTAATCTAAATCCGACACAGCGACAATTAGATGTAATCATAATTATTTAATAAGTTAGACTATTTTTAGTTTTAAATAACCGTTTAGGTTTATATTTATTAAGTTTATTATTTTTAATTTTAAATAACCGTTTAGGATCCGATACTAATTAAGCATTTTATTTTCCCTTTTTACGCAATGGGGTATTTTTTTAATTATTTGTTTCTATCGGTTTAGGAGTTAAAATCTATAAATAGTTCCACTTTATTTGCTTGGGTCTGTACAGTCGGTACATATCTAACCTGGTCGCCTTATCAATGGTAGAGTCGTTTATCAGTTGGTAAAATACGCCCTCTTGTGTAACAGCCTAAGGGACAAGGAACAGGCGTGTGCGCATATGAAAATATTATACCTGCATCTTTGGTTATTTATTAAATTTATGATGAAAAAAACAAAAATATTCAAGAAAATCAAAAATGAAAAAGGTTATGGCTTCTTGATTTTGGCGCTCGTTATTTTGAAAATGAAGAATGATATCAAATTTGAGAAAACTCCTCTGGACAATTTACCCAGCTACAATTTGAGCCGAAACCACAAAAAACGTTCGGTTCAAGGGGTTGACCTGTAGCCTAACTTTTTTTGAAAAAAAAAAAAATAAACGACAATCTTTTTAGAATTCTTTAAATTCATTTCCAATGTGCTAGATAGATAGTAGTGTGAGGCACGAAATCTGTGATTTTTATCGGACAATCAGGTTATCAGCCTGCCTGGAAATCGAATCCAGGCCCTCGAACACGAGAGCCCACAACTCACTGGACCACGGAGGCAGCTAATACCCGACCTACTTAATACTCTGAAAGCGAGTCACTCAATTTGATCAGACCAAATAAACTTATCCATATGATAAGAAACCTACAATGTATGAAATAGAACCGATTAAAATGTGTATTTATGAGAGTAATAAATCCATCGTTAAAGGGACAGTAAAAGGGCGCATAAATTCATAATATCGTCGCACAGGTTTAACGTATGATTACAGTTTAACAGGGCCGCATTCAGGTGCCATTTTAAGGGTGGGTCAGAGTAAACTGAACCTTAAGCTCGATGATGTAAAATCTAACCAACTAGCTTTAGATGCTCATTCAACGAGACTGAATGTTGGGGTTTTTGAAGTCTTTCAAAAATTGTTGGGGTCATTTTTGTATAGAAGAGTAATTTAATTTTTCAATTTAATAATCAGGGTGCTATGATATACACAGAAACAACCACAAAGAACACCCAGACCCAGAAACAGACATTTAAAGTCATCATTCAAATATCTGTCCGCCCGGGAATCGAACCTGGGACCCTCTGCGTAGCAGGCAGATACACCGTTACAGAAGAATCAAACTGGGTAAACAAAAATACCTTCACCGTAAGTAACATAGTTTCAAATAAGAATCTGAGGTGGGAAAATGTCAAATTCCCACAGGAAAACTAATTAAGATTTTAATAAGTAGTTTTTTTAAGTGAGGTCGCAAGAACGGACTGTTATTATTTCAGTTAAATATAACTCTTATTGAACTGTTACAGTTATAATTAGCAGTAGTTAAATATAGCAGCTGTGCGGCATCAAGGTCGAATGTTATCGATAAATTAACTGATAAATATAATACATAAACTGCACTCAAAACCAGTGGTCGGTATCGATTTGTTCATTGTTATGGTTTGATACTAGGTCAATTTATAATTGGCCTCAATTTTTTGTCAGACGTGGTGACGACGACACCTTACACGAGGCGTTTTACGCTCTGCCTAACCCGTAATGGATAAAGTCGTGACTTTTTGTATGCATGTATGACTACAATAAAACTGCACTGCACACCGACTGCAGACAATGTCGCGGAGTTTCATTTCATTGCAGTCATGTCAACTGCAGGCGCAGCGTGGGACGGCTACTAGGGAGAACAATTCACGGTGTTTTATTGGACTCAAAAAAATCTCATGGTTTTTATTATTATGTTAAGTTAATCGATCGAGGAATGCATTTTATATGCTCATGATGTGTTTCTATAGAACTGTTTCATTTAAACACGTGATACGTTTACTCGTGCATTTTTACATACACCTCTTGGTCAATTAACACTATAAA
>JARACY010002533.1:0-41819 GCA_029255725.1 Scrobipalpa atriplicella
CGACTCAAGGCGAGACCATTTTAATCAAGCAAAAATCTTGGTGACTCTACATGACTACCATAATGAAGAGGTTGAGATTGCCCTCAACAGCTGAATACAATAAGTCCGTGTCTCCCAACCCAATTCAGCTGGAGCTTCTTTACCTGAATATGTATCGGCAGCGCAGCTCAGCAGCTACACCTCCATGCTGCGTGCCAGGTTCAGTCGCCGCGCACCAAAGCAGCATATCTTGGAACGATAGTCCTCCACGCCCGCCGATGTCTGCCGCTCTGTCAAAAGGTTTAACAATTTACAAATGGAGTTTATCAGATCGACGTAGGCGTGTGAGGTTCCCTCATATCGGAGGTATTTGCCGTACTATCTTCACACTTTTGGTAGGCGAACTGGGAACTGCTCACTCCTATTTCCTGGAATTATCCCTTAGTCGCCTTTGCAGATATGGATAGCATAACCACACACACACCCATCAATAACCTACCTATTAATACTAATAGAAGATGGTCCTTACCTGTAGAGGTTTACGCACTGTACTCGTTGCCATCCCATGTCGAGCATGAAGTTGGTGAATATTTGCAAACTCATGTAGATCGCCGGATACGACAGCAGCATGAACTCGGCATACAACCGCATTTGATCTGCAAATGTAAAGCGATATAAGAAAAATGGCGTTTGTTGTCTCGTGTAAAAACTTGGATCTCGAATCCACGACCATGGCAATATCAAATTCTTTGACTTACTTAATCCGGAGTATTCAGGCAAAAATTGTAACTGCCTTAGTCTTCTCCTGTCCAAGAGTGTCCAAGTAGGTTTTCTCGAAGGTCGGCCCGATGAACCCTGCCTTGGTGTTCGTTTTTTTAAACCACCTTATAAGCCGCTGTTACGTGACTTTTAAAGGACCGAAACTTAACGTGCCCCTCCGAAACATTCAGTCCTTTTTAGTGTTTACCGTCTTTAGTGTAGCTGGCAGCCTGCATCAGCTGGGAGTTGGGTGCAGCAAGGGTCACCGCACCAGCTCCAGACTCCGGGCTCAGAAGCACATTCTCCTCACAGGTTTCGACAAACAGCCCCGCGTCGAATTCTTCCCACAACTGCGTATAGAAGAAAATCTTGTTATGTAGCAAAATGAGGATGGAATTTTAGGATATTAGGCCCTTCAGTATTTTACAACATAAACTGACTAAGGCTTGGTATCCAAACGCCAACTCACAGCTGAAAATCGCGTATGCCTGTATCTTGAAAATCGCGTAAGCCTGACCTATCTACAGGATCATTCGAAGATACGAATGATCCTCTTTTTCTCAAGACATTAGTAGGTACCTATTTAAATACTTGATGTCCAAAACGTCTTTACATTAATATCTTCGAATGATGTCTTTACCGGGTCTTCTCTATTGTGGTCTCCAAACGCCATCTGACTGAACATAGCCAGTTCTGGGCTCTTGAGGTTGGCGTGGGCGCGCTGGCGCTCCAGCTCCATGATGCTAAACCAGTTGAGGCGACCGCGCATATTTTGCTGCAACAACATTTATTTATGCTTCCAAAGGTATCGTCGCAAAATGTCTCTTTATACTACTGTTTATATAAAGTTTCTTTTTTTAATACGAACCACTTTAATTTTCGTTTTCTTCTTTGTATCAGCTTTGATAGGGACTTTGTAAACGGAATGGTACACGGTGGGCGGGTTGTGGTTAGGGAGCCAAATCTTGTTGACTCGGAGAGGAGTACATTGCGACGTAGCATCCACTCCAAATAACTGGAAAGAGGTAAATATCTCTAACTTCTAATTTGGATCTACGAGACGAGGGTTATGTGGTAAGTACCTACCTATTACAATTTATGCGAACTGAGAACATATCTATAGCAATATCATTCATACTCATACTCATACTCATAATGTTTATTGCAATATCATAATTAATAAGGTACATTCTTAGCGAGTTACAAATTATATATGTACTTAGCGCCTGCTCTATTGTATAGTGACTAAGGACGTGTTGCTTTAAACAAAATTTCAGGAACTTACTTCAGTGTATATTTTGTGTGCAGTCGTCTTCCAGCAGTGTTTTTCAGTTCTTTTTGAAGGTATCCAGAACTCCCCCGTAGCTTCTTTAGTGAGTAACAGCGTCTTATCACTGGGACAATACATCACAAGAGAAACGACATCACACAAATCTTTGTAGTGTTTGAACATTTGGAATAATTTTATTTGGTAATTTTAAATGTTTGATAACAAAGCGATGCTCGGAAGAGGTCACGAAGAGGTATTTGATTGATCTGATTGACAATAAAAATTATTTAAGTCAAAATGAAAGCTTATAAACTTGAAAAAGTTGCGAAATGTTTGAATTTTTAATTTTGTCCACATTCCGATAGATGACGCTAGTTTAATACAAAATCTGAAACTAGAGTTGTGCAAAAGGATCTTTTGGCGCGTGGCGCGTGGGTGTCATTGAATTTCAATTATTATTTATTATTTATTTACTATTCTGGTGCACTCATAATTATTGAATTATAAGCGCGAATTATTTGCGCTTATAATTCAATAATTAAAAATAGTAAATAATAAATAAATAATATAATTAAAATTCAATGACACCCACGTGCCAAAAGATCCTTGTACGACTGTAAAGTAAAATATACAGGGTATAAAAATTTTGTACAATGTAAATATTGTTTTGATTAAATAAATTTGTTCATCATAAAAAAAGTAGGTAATGCGTTTCCTTTTTATTTAAACCACAAAATGTTCTTCTAACTAAAGGTGCCCACAGACATAGAAGATACTGTAAGATATCGCTCATAGCTCGACATCTTTTCCCACGGTACCCTTCAAGCGATTTTGTGTTGTATCGGGATGTAATAAGGTTTATTTTTGGTATCGCGTATCATAATATCAGGCGTAAAGTCAACACACATATCTCAAAAATTTACGAAAATAAGGTAGTTTTTTCCAATATTAATAAGTTATGATTTTGTAATTTACACGGTGTATATAGGTAGTTTACACGGTGCGAGCTAGCGTGCGAGTCAGCCTGCCGAGTAGCTGCACTGCAGTAACTCGCATCGTTTGGACGTCGCACCGAGTAGCTCGCATCCGAGCTACTTCAACAATTTTTGTTTTCACTCGCCTGCTTTTTTTGCTGCTGCATTTTTGCTTTCACTCGCATCGTTCGGACGCATTCGGCAGTAACTCTCGCCAGTGCTAAAACGTAGTGTATTTATATTATCTTTGGCCAGTGCGAGTGAGATAGTCGTGAGTGGAGCCCGTGTTTTTTTGCTGCGCCTAGTCAACAAGCCGAGTAGCTGGCTAGACAGCAGCTCGCACTGTTTAGACAGCAAAGGAGAGCCGAGCTACAATCGTGCGAGTCAACAAGCCGAGTAGCTGTCTACTCGTTGGGCAGCAGCTCGCACTGTGTAACCAGGCGGCAGGAGATGCGGCATTATACTAGGCATTATAGTATCTTATCTTCTGTGTCTGTGGTCACCTTAAACCCCTATTAGACCATGCGATATCAAGACAGACTTACTAAGACTTAGCATAGTGTAATAGGACTTAGCAAGTTAGTCTGTCTAATTAGACCGATCGAGTGGATTCGGCCGTGCTTACTTGCTTACTTGCTTGACATCGCGTGGTGTAATAAGACTTAGCACGCTTAGACCGCTCAGTCAGCGCTCATCCGCCGCACAGGACAGACGTCTGTATTTTGATTATATGGAGTAATTAATTTCAAAAGATGTTCAAAGTTAGCAACTCCTACTCTAAAGAGTCAGATGGTTCCAAAACACTCAATATTTGCATATTTGATAATTTTTCCCGCAGAAGTAAATACTTCTTTACCCATATTCTTCTTTTGTATTTTTAATATTTATTCATACTAATAGTCGCGGTAAGAGCTACGGCAATTTTCTGGTATTTCTAAAGTTTTCCCATGACTCTTACGACAACCGTCGCTGACAGAGTTCGCCTTGCAAATGAGTTAGCATGCGGTATTCAGCACAGTGTAAAGAATCTATTAGACCATGCGATATCAAGACAGACTTACTAAGACTTAGCATAGTGTAATAGCACTTAGCAAGTTAGTCTGTCTAATTAGACCGATCGAGTGGATTCGGCCGTGCTTACTTGCTTACTTGCTTGACATCGCGTGGTGTAATAAGACTTAGCACGCTTAGACCGCTCAGTCAGCGCTCATCCGCCGCACAGGAGAGACGTCTGTATTTTGATTATATGGAGTAATTAATTTCAAAAGATGTTCAAAGTTAGCAACTCCTACTCTAAAGAGTCAGATGGTTCCAAAGCACTCAATATTTGCATATTTGATAATTTTTCCCGCAGAAGTAAATACTTCTTTACCCATATTCTTCTTTTGTTTTTTAAATATTTATTCATACTAATAGTCGCGGTAAGAGCTACGGCAATTTTCTGGTATTTCTAAAGTTTTCCCATGACTCTTACGACAACCGTCGCTGACAGAGTTCGCCTTGCAAATGAGTAAGCATGCGGTATTCAGCACAGTGTAATAGCGAGCTTGTCTAATTAGACTGTAAGACTGTCTTAGTAAGACTGTCTTGAAATCGCATAGTCTAATAGGGGTTTAATAGCGAGCTTGTCTAATTAGACTCTTAGACTGTCTTAGTAAGACTGTCTTGAAATCGCATAGTGTAATAGGGGTTTAAGACAGTCTAACAGTCTAATTAGACAAGCTCGCTATTACACTGTGCTGAATACCGCATGCTTACTCATTTGCAAGGCGAACTCTGTCAGCGACGGTTGTCGTAAGAGTCATGGGAAAACTTTAGAAATACCAGAAAATTGCCGTAGCTCTTACCGCGACTATTAGTATGAATAAATATTAAAAATACAAAAGAAGAATATGGGTAAAGAAGTATTAACTTCTGCGAGAAAAATTATCAAATATGCAAATATTGAGTGTTTTGGAACCATCTGACTCTTTAGAGTAGGAGTTGCTAACTTTGAACATCTTTTGAAATTAATTACTCCATATAATCAAAATACAGACGTCTCTCCTGTGCGGCGGATGAGCGCTGACTGAGCGGTCTAAGCGTGCTAAGTCTTATTACACCACGCGATGTCAAGCAAGTAAGCAAGTTAGCACGGCCGAATCCACTCGATCGGTCTAATTAGACAGACTAACTTGCTAAGTCCTATTACACTATGCTAAGTCTTAGTAAGACTGTCTTGATATCGCATGGTCTAATAGAGGCTTAAAGGCTGAGTGAGTATAAAGCCTCTATTAGACCATGCGATATCAAGACAGTCTTACTAAGACAGTCTAACAGTCTAATTAGACAAGCTCGCTATTACACTGTGCTGAATACCGCATGCTAACTCATTTGCAAGGCGGACTCTGTCAGCGACGGTTGTCGTAAGAGTCATGGGAAAACTTTAGAAATACCAGAAAATTGCCGTAGCTCTTACCGCGACTATTAGTATGAATAAATATTAAAAAAACAAAAGAAGAATATGGGTAAAGAAGTATTTACTGCTGCGGGAAAAATTATCAAATATGCAAATATTGAGTGTTTTGGAACCATCTGACTCTTTAGAGTAGGAGTTGCTAACTTTGAACATCTTTTGAAATTAATTACTCCATATAATCAAAATACAGACGTCTGTCCTGTGCGGCGGATGAGCGCTGACTGAGCGGTCTAAGCGTGCTAAGTCTTATTACACCACGCGATGTCAAGCAAGTAAGCAAGTAAGCACGGCCGAATCCACTCGATCGGTCTAATTAGACAGACTAACTTGCTAAGTCCTATTACACTATGCTAAGTCTTAGTAAGTCTGTCTTGATATCGCATGGTCTAATAGGGGTTTAAGGTGACCACAGACACAGAAGATAAGATACTATAATGCCTAGTATAATGCCGCATCTCCTGCCGCCTGGTTACACAGTGCGAGCTGCTGCCCAACGAGTAGACAGCTACTCGGCTTGTTGACTCGCACGATTGTAGCTCGGCTCTCCTTTGCTGTCTAAACAGTGCGAGCTGCTGTCTAGCCAGCTACTCGGCTTGTTGACTAGGCGCAGCAAAAAAACACGGGCTCCACTCACGACTATCTCACTCGCACTGGCCAAAGATAATATAAATACACTACGTTTTAGCACTGGCGAGAGTTACTGCCGAATGCGTCCGAACGATGCGAGTGAAAGCAAAAATGCAGCAGCAAAAAAAGCAGGCGAGTGAAAACAAAAATTGTTGAAGTAGCTCGGATGCGAGCTACTCGGTGCGACGTCCAAACGATGCGAGTTACTGCAGTGCAGCTACTCGGCAGGCTGACTCGCACGCTAGCTCGCACCGTGTAAACTACCTATATACACCGTGTAAATTACAAAATCATAACTTATTAATATTGGAAAAAACTACCTTATTTTCGTAAATTTTTGAGATATGTGTGTTGACTTTACGCCTGATATTATGATACGCGATACCAAAAATAAACCTTATTACATCCCGATACAACACAAAATCGCTTGAAGGGTACCGTGGGAAAAGATGTCGAGCTATGAGCGATATCTTACAGTATCTTCTATGTCTGTGGGCACCTTTAGTTAGAAGAACATTTTGTGGTTTAAATAAAAAGGAAACGCATTACCTACTTTTTTTATGATGAACAAATTTATTTAATCAAAACAATATTTACATTGTACAAAATTTTTATACCCTGTATATTTTACTTTACAGTCGTACAAGGATCTTTTGGCACGTGGGTGTCATTGAATTTTAATTATATTATTTATTTATTATTTACTATTTTTAATTATTGAATTATAAGCGCAAATAATTCGCGCTTATAATTCAATAATTATGAGTGCACCAGAATAGTAAATAAATAATAAATAATAATTGAAATTCAATGACACCCACGCGCCACGCGCCAAAAGATCCTTTTGCACAACTCTAGTTTCAGATTTTGTATTAAACTAGCGTCATCTATCGGAATGTGGACAAAATTAAAAATTCAAACATTTCGCAACTTTTTCAAGTTTATAAGCTTTCATTTTGACTTAAATAATTTTTATTGTCAATCAGATCAATCAAATACCTCTTCGTGACCTCTTCCGAGCATCGCTTTGTTATCAAACATTTAAAATTACCAAATAAAATTATTCCAAATGTTCAAACACTACAAAGATTTGTGTGATGTCGTTTCTCTTGTGATGTATTGTCCCAGTGATAAGACGCTGTTACTCACTAAAGAAGCTACGGGGGAGTTCTGGATACCTTCAAAAAGAACTGAAAAACACTGCTGGAAGACGACTGCACACAAAATATACACTGAAGTAAGTTCCTGAAATTTTGTTTAAAGCAACACGTCCTTAGTCACTATACAATAGAGCAGGCGCTAAGTACATATATAATTTGTAACTCGCTAAGAATGTACCTTATTAATTATGATATTGCAATAAACATTATGAGTATGAGTATGAGTATGAATGATATTGCTATAGATATGTTCTCAGTTCGCATAAATTGTAATAGGTAGGTACTTACCACATAACCCTCGTCTCGTAGATCCAAATTAGAAGTTAGAGATATTTACCTCTTTCCAGTTATTTGGAGTGGATGCTACGTCGCAATGTACTCCTCTCCGAGTCAACAAGATTTGGCTCCCTAACCACAACCCGCCCACCGTGTACCATTCCGTTTACAAAGTCCCTATCAAAGCTGATACAAAGAAGAAAACGAAAATTAAAGTGGTTCGTATTAAAAAAAGAAACTTTTATATAAACAGTAGTATAAAGAGACATTTTGCGACGATACCTTTGGAAGCATAAATAAATGTTGTTGCAGCAAAATATGCGCGGTCGCCTCAACTGGTTTAGCATCATGGAGCTGGAGCGCCAGCGCGCCCACGCCAACCTCAAGAGCCCAGAACTGGCTATGTTCAGTCAGATGGCGTTTGGAGACCACAATAGAGAAGACCCGGTAAAGACATCATTCGAAGATATTAATGTAAAGACGTTTTGGACATCAAGTATTTAAATAGGTACCTACTAATGTCTTGAGAAAAAGAGGATCATTCGTATCTTCGAATGATCCTGTAGATAGGTCAGGCTTACGCGATTTTCAAGATACAGGCATACGCGATTTTCAGCTGTGAGTTGGCGTTTGGATACCAAGCCTTAGTCAGTTTATGTTGTAAAATACTGAAGGGCCTAATATCCTAAAATTCCATCCTCATTTTGCTACATAACAAGATTTTCTTCTATACGCAGTTGTGGGAAGAATTCGACGCGGGGCTGTTTGTCGAAACCTGTGAGGAGAATGTGCTTCTGAGCCCGGAGTCTGGAGCTGGTGCGGTGACCCTTGCTGCACCCAACTCCCAGCTGATGCAGGCTGCCAGCTACACTAAAGACGGTAAACACTAAAAAGGACTGAATGTTTCGGAGGGCACGTTAAGTTTCGGTCCTTTAAAAGTCACGTAACAGCGGCTTATAAGGTGGTTTAAAAAAACGAACACCAAGGCAGGGTTCATCGGGCCGACCTTCGAGAAAACCTACTTGGACACTCTTGGACAGGAGAAGACTAAGGCAGTTACAATTTTTGCCTGAATACTCCGGATTAAGTAAGTCAAAGAATTTGATATTGCCATGGTCGTGGATTCGAGATCCAAGTTTTTACACGAGACAACAAACGCCATTTTTCTTATATCGCTTTACATTTGCAGATCAAATGCGGTTGTATGCCGAGTTCATGCTGCTGTCGTATCCGGCGATCTACATGAGTTTGCAAATATTCACCAACTTCATGCTCGACATGGGATGGCAACGAGTACAGTGCGTAAACCTCTACAGGTAAGGACCATCTTCTATTAGTATTAATAGGTAGGTTATTGATGGGTGTGTGTGTGGTTATGCTATCCATATCTGCAAAGGCGACTAAGGGATAATTCCAGGAAATAGGAGTGAGCAGTTCCCAGTTCGCCTACCAAAAGTGTGAAGATAGTACGGCAAATACCTCCGATATGAGGGAACCTCACACGCCTACGTCGATCTGATAAACTCCATTTGTAAATTGTTAAACCTTTTGACAGAGCGGCAGACATCGGCGGGCGTGGAGGACTATCGTTCCAAGATATGCTGCTTTGGTGCGCGGCGACTGAACCTGGCACGCAGCATGGAGGTGTAGCTGCTGAGCTGCGCTGCCGATACATATTCAGGTAAAGAAGCTCCAGCTGAATTGGGTTGGGAGACACGGACTTATTGTATTCAGCTGTTGAGGGCAATCTCAACCTCTTCATTATGGTAGTCATGTAGAGTCACCAAGATTTTTGCTTGATTAAAATGGTCTCGCCTTGAGTCGAGATACTCGGGCGGCTCATACTAGTTTGCCGTCCGCTTTTCATGTGGGCTTTCATACATTACTGCCGCCCAGCAATGTAATGCACAAAATTTCCTGTTTATATTGCATTGACGGAGATTCTTTGTCAGGTATTTCGACTGCAACCGCGATCAGAAGCTGGAGTACTTGGAATTTAAGGAGCTGGTGGCGGCCGCAAGGTTGGCACGTCAGTTGCCAGTTGATGCTCTCAGCGTGTCGAAGGATGCTGACGTTTGTCTTCGGTACGTTGCGTTGACTTGACACATCTAATCTAAGGAAGCCTTGAAGTACCTAACTCATACTATAAGTATTTATGCCTGCTGCATTTGCTATATTTATGCAACTGTATTTTTAGTGAGGTTCAGAGAATGTGTAGCAGTATTTTTTGTACGTATTTGATTTCTCGCTGCATCCCAGGTTGCCAAGTACCTATATAGGTAGGTACTATATTGGTGGAGGCACGTGTCTGGCTGGTTATGATCTCACTTCGTATTTGGCTGCCGGTTGCATTGATCTGATCACACATGATGAACGCTTCTGTATTTACCGGATACAGGTGATAATGGATGATACGTTTTCAGACAAATGGGCATGCAACCAAACTCCCAAATGCCAGTGTCAGAGTTCCTGCGCTGCGTGAGCGAGCTGCGAATACGCGGGACCAGTTCAATGCTGCGATCGCCGCGCAGCACCTCCGCCTACTTAGCTGATCTGCAGTTAACAGATAGAACCCTGTCGGCGACCGTGTCCAAACAGCTGTCGAAGGGGCAGTTGAGTTAGTTCCAATCAATAATAATTTAAAACTGAACCAATACTTGGTTCCTCTTCTAAATAAAGAAGAAATACGAGGTATACATACCTAAAGATAGCGATGGTTTACCTAGTTTATCGTTCGTTGTATCACCGATTCACAGAGCTGAAGTGGATCTTGGCCTCTTGCAACTTCTGTCCTACATATTTTGTCACCAAATTTTTCCTATGATTCTAGCAACGGGACAAACCGCGCAGCAGCAACTTGATAATGTGCCAGGCGGAGGGGAGCGGCGCCCGGACGGGCGTTCGCCGGACTACAACATGGCCACCTACACCGTGCGCGTGCGCAAGGAGGCGCAGAACGAGATGATCGAGCTCAACCGCTTCGATGGTAAGATTCGGTGTCAGATTCCCCAAGTGTTTGCCTTGACCCTAACAGCATGAGGATTAGCAGCGCAGTTATTTTTGCAGTACCTAAACATTGGACTCCTGAAATTATCTCTGAGTCAGCTTGTCACAATAACAAAGCCCTGCTCTGGTCCCAATAACTCATTTGATAACAAATAAATCTTATCGCTTTGGGCTTTGGTCAGATCAGAGCGTCTCGTCAGGTCTACCTGTCGCAATAGGATGGTAATATTTTGACCGATGATAGCTCATGTGATGACAATTTCTCCTTTTCTAGTGCAGTATTTGGCCCGACGATGATGTAATTCTCTTGACCTGCATGTCACGTGTTGTCTTTTTATCTTTGTCCCACAGAAGACGCAGTAAGTCCTTCAACAGCAAAACTGTTAGCAATAAACGTACCCATCGCGAACTCTTTGGAGGTCCTTGGACCCACCACGTTCCCTGTTGAAGCGATGGCGGCCGTCCACTACTTCGCCACTCCAGTTGACAAGCTTCCTGGGGTAAGAAATTATTCTGGTGTACAATGGGAACAAAGAGGGAAAGCTTGCTTAGCGCAGCAGCAGCAGTGATAGTGGAACATATCAGGCTTGGAAAAATAAAGTTGACCTTCCATACAAATGTATCAGCTGACTGCACATTTCGTATGGGAAGTCAATTTTTTTTTTTCGTATTTCAACCTATGTTCCTTAGGGAAAGTTGTTCAGTTTCATGGGTAGATTCACACATTTCTCGATGCATATACCCTTTCTGTTACATGTTGTAGATGTTGACGCTTGAGTTTTCCTTAGATTAATCACTAAGTACCAGGCTTTTTGTAGTAATAAATACCTAATTGTTTTTGTGTTAATAAACCTACGGGATCACCTCTTTCACGTTCCTAGCATTCTGTGTGTACAGAGACGGATATCAGTGGCGACGAATAGTTCCTTAGTTGCGAACAAGGCTGCATTCTCGTGGGCGGCGCCGGCTGAGGAGATAGCGATGGGAGCGCTGCTGCTAAAGCTGGCTGATGCCGTCAGACCGATCTGCCAGGCTGAACCGAGACTGCTGAGGTTGAGTTCACCCGTCTATGTTGTTGGTAAGATTGCGATTCGCATAGTTGAGAAATCAGAAAATGCTCGAAATCTGCGCTGCAGTTCAATCTGTGAACCTCAGCTCATAAGCTACCTCGCCTAGGGCCTTAGCCCTAATAAGCATTTCTAACACATTTCCATATTCTGTGTTGGAGAACATGAAGCAATCGCCTATTTCCATTCAATGTTCAACAGTCGATTTACCCACCAGGCGATCTCCACGGCAACCTGGCCGCGCTTCTGGCCATGGAGACGGCGCTGTGGCCCTCGGGAGCGGCCCTGTCACCAGCCAAGCTGCTCTTCCTGGGCGACTTCGTGGACCGCGGCCCGCACGGGACTGAGCTCTTGGCGTATCTTCTCGCTGCCAAACTGCAGAGGCCGAGGGGAGTGTTGCTGGTACGCGGGAATCACGAGACCAGGGACATTCAAAGGATGTTCTCGTTTCATACGTGAGTTTACATTTAAAGTTTTTGAACGGAGATGTATGTGAGCCAAAATATTAACCATGAAAATTAATTTGAACAATATACTATATTTTCAGAGAATGTGTACAGAAATACGGCGACGCAGAAGGCAGTAAGATATGGAACGCAATCAACAATGTATTCGATGTGCTTCCTTTGGCTGCAGTCATTGACGACAAGGTATTTTATGGTCGGAATCAGAACCACTTTCTGGAACAAAAAATCCATAACCCCGTTAAATGTCACAAAAATAAGATATGCTTCTTGACGAAGAACTTTTCCAAGGTTCTCCTTGACAGAACTGCATATCTAATAAAGATTGCTGGCAAAGAAAAAAGCTGACAAATTATGTACTAAAAACTACGTATTTACCAGGTATTCTGTTGCCACGGCGGCATCCCCCCGCCCTGGGTGTGTCCTCTGATCACAGCTATAGACAAGGTGCCCGTGCCTTTGGTCAGACCTTCGGAGCAGAGTACCATCGCTTGGGAATTACTCTGGAATGATCCTGTCAAGTAAGCTTAAAATACACATGACACATTGTCATATATCTACTTTGTGTCTCCCCCCCCTGGGATTCGAACCCAGGACCTCCGGATCGAGAGCCCATGGCTAGACCGCTAGACCACATAGGCAGTTATATATCTCGTGATAGAAAGTGACAGGTATGGACTAATATTACCTATAGTTAAATTTTCTCTTTTGCGATGCCGAATTGCTACAATCTCTAAATTTCAGACCGTCCAAGCTAACACAATCAACAGCACTAGAGCTGACCACGAACGAAGGCTTCGCTGCGAACGTGAAGCGCGGCACGGGTCACGTGTTCGACCAGACCGCAATAGATCGCTTCCTGCTCGCCAACCAGCTGTCTCACGTCGTCAGAGCGCACGAGCTGCATCAGAACGGGTTCATGGTTAGTCACCACGAACAATGACTTTCAAACAAAACGCAATGACAACACCCGTTCAGTTTAGCTGACAGAGAACGAAGGCTTCGCCTCCAAACAAGAAACAGCGTCAACCTTCGATTTCGGCCGTCCTAACGTTGTATTGTATCACTTCTTTTGTTATTGTTGAACAGGTGCAGCTCCGCGGGCGGCTGATATCCGTGTTCTCCTCATCACATTACTGCGGCGGCACCAACGACATCGGCGTCGCGCTGCTCGAGGGCAGCAAGCTCCGGCTCATACGCGTCGGCATGGAGTTTTGATGGTGTGTATATCACCATCATCGCCCTATTCCAGGGTAGGATCGTGCGCCTTGGTGGGGACGTTTAACAACTGATTATGATATCCTCATCAGTATCAGCATCGTCTAGCAAAGTTAATGCGCGCTAAATCATATTGTGCGTGCAGTGCATGTTCGCTCTATACGTTTTTTCTTGCTTTTTACTAACTTGTGTTAGGACGACTGCACGCCAGTAACATTACCATTGCAGAGTTTTCCATCCCTGTATGGCGGTGTTCACACTGCGCTACACGCTACGCGTCGTCGGAAACGCGTGATTGTCTATGCTCACATTGTGTTGAGCAATGAAACATAGACAATGCTATCGATTTGTTGAGAGAACGACTGAACTAAATCTTGACCAAAATATTTGCCGTCTCTTTCCTTTCCTCTCATGATATAAAATGACGGGTATCAGTTAAGTAATTCGTGATTTTTAAAACTACGAATTGCTACCACTATATGCCCTACGCGACGTAGCGCGTAGCGTATTGTGCGCACTGCCTATTACTACAATACTGAAGTGTGTAATAACAAATAAATACGTACAGATCAAACACTTGATGGTTAAATGAATGTACCTACTTGTGATATTCTAATAAGGTTAATGAGTTGCAGAATTCAGAGATATTTTCGTTAGTTTGTTTGATGGGAAAAACTTGTACTGTTTGAAAGCTTTTTAATGATTTTTTTTAAGAAAATTTTATTTTTATAGATGTTTATTTGGTTAGTATTTTACCTATTACATATTGGATAGTTTTATGTTGAAAAATAAAAACGTAAAATATTCATACTTCTTCATTTATTATTCCATCGCTTAAAAAACCGATCATAGTGTGAACGAAACAATATTTAGGCTCGTATTTATAAAGCGATCTCAAGAGCAATATTAAGTATGGATTTGACAGGTCACTTTGTACTGAAATGATATTTTTGATACGAACTCAAACTCGCTGTCAGTATCAAGTGCTGGGGTCCGATCGCGCTATTTACAACGGCTCAAACGTTCGAACGATTACGTTTCGTTTACGATTCGTTTTTGGTTCGGTTGATGTGCAAATCCGTATCGCGCTAACAGATCTGAGCGAATGTATCGTTAACGTTACCGAATCGTTGCCAAAGTAGAATCGTTCAGTATATGTTATCTGTGGTTCAGAGTTGTGAATGAGTATCAAGCAATACTAGGTGATATTTGTACCGGTTTTTCTGAAATTTGATCCATCCATCCATCCAGAGTCTTAAAGGTCTAGTAGCCAAGCAAAATAAGAGAATAAAAAAATAATATCGTTGCGTTTGCTTTACTTTGCGTTTGCTCGAAGTTGAAGTTCAGAGCTGAAGTTCCTTGCCTTTTGTATTGTTTACTACTTTACATGAGTAATTATTAGTGTTTCAAGCACATTCAGAGCATAAAATTTGAGTGGATTCGTTCGAAGAATAATAAGTGCGCAGTAAGTTCATATTTTTGGGACACTTTACTTTCAACAATAAACACAGCCTATGATAGATATGCGGTTTCTATATTTCGTGTTGTTTGTTGTAGACCATGAGCATGAGTTCAGAAAGAAGACGCCAGAACGAGCTTCTGGTGGACTTTGCTGAGGCCCATATAGACTTGGCCCTCGGTAGACTTCGCTACTCCTATGCATCGCTCCACTGCACATCGTGCTGTTACCTACATGGAGCTCCGTGTAATAGGCCTCAGGGGACCCGGGCACAGTATTGAGGATAGGTGTCATGAGAGTAGCTCTTAAGGGATATCCTGAATCTCCTGTAACAATAAGATAATAAGGATAATAAAAATACAGATTAAACCTATTTATTTCATCGAATATTATTCAATTAAATAGGGCACCTAAGCAAGTACTTACTCGTTAAATTAGAAAGGATAATGTGGGGTCGTAATTCCTCGACCAAATCCAAAAACAATCCAGCTTCGACAGGCGGTACCCCTTGCGGAATTTTGTATCGCTTATATTCATATACGCCTGTCGCAGAAGATGGTTTTGCCGCCGAGTGGCCGCCCTTTCATCAGCCACATCCACTTCGTAGGCTAATTCAAGTACATCCAAGTACACAGCAAGCGTTTTTGAGATTTTTGTTGATAATTAACACCAACGTTCGCTAGCAAAAGTTACTCCACACGAACTTGTTCGAATGAGCGATAATGTCGTTCATTTGACAGTTGCCAACGGAACGTTTTCGGTTTGAACCGCTGTCAAAAAATTGCGCGATATCATAATTTCAGTGAAACGTTCGTTCAGCTCGATCGATCGTTCGCCAACGTATCTGTCAAACTAGAGTTGGATCGTTAACGTTAAAATGATTAGTGCGATACGGATCGTGCCCAACGTACCATTTACGATAACAATTCGGTTTCGGTAAATACGTTCCGAAATAGCGCGATCGGACCCCTGATCATAAATACGGACCTATGTGTATCATTCATATAAATTAGTGTTGCTTATTATTAGCGGGACTTATCGATATATTTTACAATACACTAAACAGCTGAACTAAATTTTACTGTGGCAATAAGATGAAGGCGGTTATGTTTATGATAGGTACCTACTGTTACACAATCGTTCTAAAAACTAAATAGAATATAATTAATCAGCCAGACAACTTAAATTTCAGAATTGCAATAGTTTCTATATTGCTCAAAAATCAGAATATTTTTTAAAATATATTCAATAAAAAAAAACTTCCAACACACTTTTTTTTAATCAAATTACGAAATATTTTAATTTTTATGTTTCATCTTATTGCCACAGGGGTCTAACTTTGTTAAACTTTAAAATTTAATTGCTATTACAGATTTAGGATGACGTCAGACTAAATAATTGAAAAGCTTACTTTTTTTAAATATTGATAACTTGATATAATACAAAACTTGGATTAATCTTGTGGGTATAGAAAAAGATAGTCAAAATCGAATTTTAAATAGATGATTGAAAATGATTCCTTGAGCTGAGCCCAACCTAGAAATTAAATTATGACATTTTTCTATTTCGAAGAGCTTACACTGGACTATTTTTGATTACAGGTTTTTACAGGGTTCGTATTTTGCTTACTTACTTACTTATAATCACGAATAGGAATCAAATCAACCCCTTTTAAAAAAAAAAAATTCATGCGTTTTTAGGAAAAAAAAAGTGAACTACGATAGACGTTCCTATTCTGCAGTAAGAACTATAGATATTTTATACTATTTACACATTTTACTATAGATACGTTGACAAGTAAATCTAATATCATATCATTATAGCTATAGAACAGTGGAATTAAGGAGTTACTGACAATATTCAAACATATTTTAAGTGCGCACTAATCACTAACTTCAGTATTAAAATAAAAACAGCCACCCAGCAAACTCAACACAATACTGAGTTCAAATATTGCCGTTTATGTTCTAAAGAAATGTAGCTCTGAAGTAAAATTCTAGATTATAAATAGTCTTTCCAATTAGACAGACAGCAAAAATGGACTTGTATTTCTTATCAGAAAATCAGCTACAATTTTACTTCTGTTACCTTTCTGTAATAATTTAAGCTCAAAATAACTGAATAAAATAAAAACGAAATATCTTAAACAAAAAACGTCAGACTTTCCCGGACTGATTGTGTCCTACCTTCTCTACCGTACCGTAGTCATGGGATGGTGCAGTCTCTTTCGACCACCGCTTGTTCCGATATTACAAAATTAAAACCAGATATAGTTGTAGAAGGTGATTTTTAAAGCTGAATAACTTTTGGAGAAAAATGGAAAAGTTTTGTTTAGAAAAGTAATGTCGTGATCAGAGAAACAACATCTTTGATAGAATTTTATCCGTTACGATCGCTGGCTCAAGTTTTCTGTGTATAAATTATGGGCTTTTTATTTATAATGTTTAAGAACAAATGGCCACTGCATAATTTAGGATTATTATGTGTTTGATAAATAACATAGATATAATTGTAACAAAGTTTTATTTGAATGGTTTCACATCTCTTATCAACTTGAGTGGTGTTTCCACAGTTTTTCCATTTCATCAGTTTGATTTTGCTCACACATTTTTGCTAATAATGACAATTTATCTATCAGAGTTAAGTAAAAAAAGGGTTTCTATTGGTTCAAGGCAAGATTTCTATTAAAAAAATAGTAACCAATACACATTTTCATTAACATTTCTTTTAAACAAAAATCTCCTTTACCTGTCTCCAAAAGTCATTGACCCCGTCCCCTCCTCAAAGCAGCAGCCGTCCCTGCAGGATCTCGAGCGCGGCCTTGCGGCGTAAGTAGGGCATGTGCGTCTGCGTGAAGGTGAAGGGCGCGCTGCGAGCCGCGAACTCCGCGAACGTGCACGCGAACATGCCGCAGTCGCTGCCGTTCATCTGCTGAGGGATGTCCTGCAAGAGAAAGGTGGGTTTGTATGCAAATCGACTCTTTGACACGTTCGTCGTCATCGTCGTCTCAAGTGAGCAGTTCCCCGCGATGTTCACCGAGTCGCCGGTCCGCATTATAGAGCCTGTAGAGGGCTACCTGCGCTGCGTCTACCGTTCCTTGGCAACCACTCGAGAACTTTTCTGCCGCAGCGGAAATCTGTTACACAAGCAAACAAATCGAAACGTTTAAAAATGTCACCTTGAGGCACTCCTTGTTCCAACCGCTATCATCAAAGGGCGCGCCCTTCTTGTCCTGATGTTCGTCCTTCAAGTACTGATGTAACGCATTGAGACACGCCATGTTGGGCCCGCCCATGCTGTCGAAGTAGTTGATCTTCTTGTTGCGGAAGTCGACGATGCTGAGGCACCAGTGCACGCCCAGGTGCACCGGGATCACCATCAGGTCGTGCGCGAAGATGTCCACCTGGAGGAATTACTTCTTTAGGTAGACATAAGGGTTGCCTTATTGGTTGATGGTTGATTGATTATGATATTTTTATGGGTAGGGTAAGTTCAATATCAAAAGGAATCAAGCACGAGCGAAGTAAGCGTGATTGAACGGGGTAAGTTTATCAACTTTAACCGCGACAGTGGCGAGCACGAGATATCATGTTATTGACAAGGAAATTAATTAATATCGCGAGCACATATCGTGAACGTAGAAAGCGCGAGATTTCAATTTCAGGCTTTTAATCGAGCTATATTAAATTATTTATCGCGAGCATAGTGAGCGCGAAATTTTATGTATGTGACTAAAATAACATACATTTAAAAGGTTTGACCATTAACAACATAAACACTAAGCAGAGTTACCTTCGAAGGCTCTTGGCGTGGTACCAAATAAAACATGGATCTTGACTAACTAAAACAAAACAGATCTTAACTAAAATTACCTTCCTAGTCCACCGGCGGAGCCCTGCTTGTCCGCTCTGCATGAGCTTGGGGTAGAAGAAGGTGTTGGCCGCGTACACCTTGGGCAGGTCCTTGCGCTCCTCGCTGCGCTGCATCAGCAGGTTCATGTAGAAGTTGATCACCTCGTCGTTCAGCCAGTTCAGCCCCGCTAGCGTCTGCAGGTCGCGTCTACCGGGGAATACCAGTTAGAGAAGTCAAGGGAGAGGTAATCTTATATTTATAAAGAAATAAATATTCGCCATATGTTATTATATGAAGGAAAATAGCACTGTGAGTGCAAAAAACCCTCAGAAAGTGGAGGTGTTATCTACTAGTTGATTTATTTTACGAAATGTAGCTAAGTCATAGCTGTAGTGTGCGACACACGCCCCTGTGTGCGTAACTACAGGATTAGGAACTTAGCAGAATACTCCACTCTCCGTCGCGTAGAGCAGATATTGTCCATGGTTTATTTGTTCAACACAATGGGAGCAGATACAAGAAGATTGTACTTGAGCATGATAGTATGAGAGCCACGTTACTAGAGCTCACGCATGTGCGTACGTGCACACACAAGTATGTATGGCAGCAAAATACAACTACAGTAATATACAGTCTCTGAACTGAAATGCCTCTTAAGTGTTAAAATTAACCATTAATGCTTTGCCTGGCCTGTAAAGGATATAGGATAGGTGTGATTTCATGTGTGCAATATCAAACGTAGAAGCTTATGTAACTTTTTACATAATTTTGCATCTCATCTCATTTACTAAATTACTAAAAATAAAAATTCACCCACCTGTGTATCCTTAAATTAAATTTCTCTACAAGCAGCTGGTTGGCCGGTCCAGGTCCTATAGCTCTGCTGACGAGCTTTTCCTGTTCGGGAGTGAGTTTGGGCAGTTCCACGGTCGGCTGCGGCTCCTCGATCAAGCTCTCCGGTATACTCAACTCATATTTCAATTTGTGCTCCAAATGGGCAAGCTTTTGCTCATAGTTTACTTTAGATATTATATCAGATTCTCTCCTCACATCCTTAAGTTTCTCCTGAGTTTCGTATCTCTTCTTTCTATACTTAGAATCTAGTTTTTGCAGCCAATCGGTAGACGTGACAGGTTTGTCTTTCAGTGAGTCCTTAAAACTGTTGATGGGATCAATCCTCACTGATGATGTCGAAGATTCTGATGGAACTATCTCCACTTCAGAGTCTGAGGAGTTTATTGACGCTACTGTGATAGGATCATACTCCTTGGACACTTCATTTTCCTTATCAGCACGTAGACCTTTTTCTAAAAACTTTAACTCATTCAAAGCACTCTTTTGAGAGCGCTGTGTATTTCGGAATGATGCAGAATCTTCGGCTAAATTGATAATTTCTACTGGTCTGGATAGTGACACTGGTTTAGTTGTTCCTGCTACTCGTCTTATTAGTTCCTGGTAATTTCTTTTTTCATCTAAATTGAATACTTCTGATATGGCTGACTGAACCATACCATTGCGATTTAAATATCTATTTCTAGGGGAGAGGTTTGTGTTTTTCTGTGGCTGCATCCACCTTGCTACAGGCGCGGAGGTCTTTTTGTAGGCTTTAGTAATTCCTGGAGGGGCTTTAAATTTACTGTAATTTTTTGGGGATAAGATGGAACTTCTTTCATTAGCTCTCCGACTGAGTTTGTAGTATATAGGCTCTTCTCCGTCAGTCACATCATTGTCTTGTGTTACAAAGTACTTGTAAGGTTTCACTGGAGGGGGGGTGGTGACTTTCTTCACAAATATAACATCATCATTGGTTGGGTCACCTTCATTCTCATAATCATCAAGGTTGATGTACACTTTTGAAGGTTTCTTATAACTTTCTGGTTTCTGCTCCACTAACGTAACCTGAAAATATATAGAATTTTTAAAATAAATAATAACAAAAATAGAAGTAAAATAAAAAAATAAATGAGCTACACAAAAGACAAGTCCAATGACATATTGCTGAATTTAAAAAGTAGGTCCAATATTTTCAGCCAGGAAGGAGTCCCTAGATAAAGCTTATTAATTTTTCATACCTCTTGCTCATCATCATCATCAATCACAGCATGTATAACAGGCCTCACTGGAGTATGCATTCTGGGTTTCCTTGCAGGAGTTCCAGGCCCATTCCCCGATACCCCAACAAGTTTGATCGGGACTGAGCGTACCCCACTTCTAAACTTCCCAGGGTCATTCGGAGTTGATGTACTTGGGTGACCAGACTCTACTTGTATCGGCACATAGCGTACTTTACTTTGTTTCTCTTCCCTGTCCCAAGGATCTACAAAAAAGGTCAAATATGTATATTGGAAGTTTCAAACAAATGTATAGGTTAAATGTTTGCAAAATTATACCATTTGAAGCCATGATTTCAGGGAAATTAGTTCGTTTCAGCTGCTTGAGCCTCTTGAGGGCCGGGAAGTCATCCTCGGACGAGAAATCGTCGTCAGTTCTGAAAAAATAAGGATAACATGTACACGTTGACGGTGCGCTAAGTTTAAGCTATTTAACATTGAATACCCACTTCCAAAACCTTGCGGCAGCCTTTAGGGGTATTTTAAACATTTCTACGTTTTTTATTCGTTCTGTTAGAAAGGTTTTTCAGCTGTATTTGCCGCCATAACTAACCGATATGTTGTAAACAAGTAATGTCATACCTGTCGCGTTTGAAGCTTGTCCTAATCACAGGATCATCTTCGGCCCAACCTAGTAGATTTCGCACATAAGCCACTATGGACTTCATTTTTAATAAATTATGTTTCCATCACCTTTTTAACCAGTATTTTCGCTGAAAAACGCTAAAATCAAGAAAGAACAAACGTGCGATGCCATTTATTAGTGATGTGCAAAAACCGAATATACCGGTAAATAAAAAAACGGAAACGAACGAGTGTTCGTTGCATGCACTGACCTCTAATATACAAGTACGGTACGGTCAGTGGTTGCATACCTACCCTTTCTTATGTCTATGGGTTGCACTTGCATGCGAACGAGAACGAGTCTTAATTTATTTATTTAACAATTTATTGTACACAAAAAATTACATAAAAACAGGACATAAAAACAAGGACACAACAGGCACTGCTTCTTAAAAAACTTTTACATACAAACGTATCGTTTATCATAGAAAAAAACAACCAACACCACCAACACCATTTTTGACTGTAAAGTTCTCCCTGTATACTATAAAACCTCCATTCATGTAACCTTCGTCGTACTGTAGGTACTACAGTACGGTTCGGCTCTAAAAGTGGACTCTTGGGCTGCATTGTAAAGAACTGTCGAAAATGCCGTTGGTTGGCAGCTTTAATACTCTAATGTTTGCGGGATGCCAACTATTATTATAAAATATTTTTCAAAAAAAGTAATTTATAATAAAATAAGCTGTCTTGGAGAAGAAAGTGCCGTTACATTTTTTTTTTGCGCATACAGATTTATTTTAAATCGATGTTACCGGTTTTTGTCAAGCCCTATCTGTCAAAGGTGTTTCTTTGGTCGAGATAGAGTACTTGAAAGTATTTTAGACAGAGATAGTGCTATACGATTTTATAATTATCTTTCTCATTTGCACGTACTTATGATCGATATTTTTATAAAAAATAACACTTTGAAAGACGTACTTGCGGGCGCGGATTTTAATTTTATTTTCTTCCGCTTTTCCAAGTTTTTAATGCATTATTGACAAATTATTAAATAAGAATAACGTTAATAGTGTGTTATTGTGCTGCTGTGATTTGAATTACTGTAAGACAAAGATATAAACTTAAGTAATAAAATGCTGCAACCTGTGATGCATATTTTGAAACAGAAAAATATTATCCTAGCCAGTGGTTCTCCAAGAAGAAAAGAGCTTATCGAAAACATTGTAAGAATATTGTTTTTACTATGTTTCTTTATGTCTATGCTAACTTACACTTTGATTCTCACGCTTTTATGTTTAGAGGTTATGTTTATCTAATTGTTATCTCAATTTCCAGGGTCTGAAGGTCAAATTATGCCCTTCGCTCTTCGAAGAAAACCTCGACCTGAAGGACTTCAGTGGCTTCTCGGAGTTTGTCGAGGAGACGGCCTTGCAGAAGGTTCTGGAGGTGGAAAACAGGCTGAAGAGCGAGGGACAGACTCCTGATGTGGTTATTGGAGCTGATACCATGGTCACACTGAGTAGAGAAATGTTTGGGAAGCCTAGGTCTGAAGCAGAAGCTTATGAGATGCTTTCGAGGTAAAGAAAGTTCCCTTCCCCATTTTATAACTGCTGGCTTAGCAAGATATAATTATTTTATATTTTTTGAATAAAAAATGATCTGAATTATGTCCAGTTTATCAGGTAGAGGGCACACAGTATACACAGGAGTGGTGGTGAAAGCAGCTGAGAAAATAGTTAAATTCACAGAGAAGACTAATGTGATCTTCGGAAAGATGGATGAGGAGCAGATTCGAGGATACATCGCCACTGGGGAACCCATGTAAGTTTTACAATACTGTTACTAAACAAACATAAAAGAAAAAACTTATTTGAATGACAAAATAAAAATTATTTTATTTTATTTTATGTATTTTATTCAAAATAGTTTAAAAGTGATTTAGGCTACATAATATAACTGTGGAAAAATGTCTCCCTTTCTAAAGTCTCATTTCTAGGAAGCTAGTATCCAGTGTTTTAAAAAAAATGTGTCTAAAAACACATGGTTCTATAGAATAATTTTGAAAGTTGTTAGCAGAACATTTGGTTTAAAGGAAAATTGTGCTTTTTTACACCCGTAGGTATAATAATAATAAGTATAATCTAAGAATAATTTTTATTGTTTCATAATATTTCTGTTTATAATCTTTCCAGGGACAAAGCAGGAGGATATGGTATTCAAGGAGTTGGGGGTACATTTGTAGAGAGGGTGGAAGGTGACTATTTCACCGTGGTGGGGCTGCCTCTATACCGGCTATGTGAAGTTCTGTACAGTATGTTTAAGGAAAAATAAACTAATCTAGGAAGGAATGAAGATTGCAGTGGAGTTTGTGATTCTTACAATGTAATTATTGTATATTTTGTTGACAATATTTTTTACATTTATAGTAGGTATACTACATACATACTACCATTATACTTATTGCTTCTTATTGTTATTTATCTTTAATTTTATTAAAATAGTCTTTATCCAATGAAAACATGATTTTTTTATATTTTGTATGAAAGTCAGTTTGCCATCTGTTGATCAAATAATCAATAAAGCTTTGAATCTGCTAAATTATAATTTGTATCTGAAGAAGTCAATAGGTGGCGCCACTGTGACACTGACACTGGTTCTTCTCTAGTTGAGCACCAAATTGTAGGTCCTACCTGGAAAAAAGTAACTAATAAAATTTAAAGTTTTCATTCATACTACAAAGCCAATATAAATTAAAAAGTTGGCCTGATATCTAGCACACGCGGCACTAATTTACCGTATTATGGTTTTCGTTTCTTTGTTACAGAACAAGGGTAAATAACTTGGATATTAGTAACAAAACTTTGAATCATTTCGCGTCCTTAATACCTAACAAAGTCTACTGCTGGAAGTGGATGGAACTAAGTAACATTAGGCGACGCCATCGCCAGTCCATTTTGTAAGTATTTTTTTCCTAAACTTAACATGTTAATACTTTTATAACAATAAAATTGCCTTGTGTGATGGTCTATTGGCACAATATATAATAGTGCTCTATTGGTCTGAGCTTCGGGCTCTCGATTAGGAGAATCCCTCTTGTTGGCTCTGGATCTTACCGAGCGTCTAATCTAAACTCAAGTTGCTAAAAAGAAAATTGAAATTAAATCCATGGCTTTTGATGAGAGAGATGGGAGCACATTTGCTGCAGTATCAAGTGTCAGGTTGCATCAATGGACAATCGACAATGAACGTTGCAACAACGTTACATATAAGTAAGTAGTAACTGTTGTAAATGTAACCGACACCACTGACGCCTGTACGCGATTCATTCAAGCGAAATGTGGAATCAGGGAAATGGCTTCTGTTTCGCATAAGTATTTGATGAACTAAACCGAGAACGCTGTTCGTCTGCTCTATCGACCATCGGTTATACGACAAAACATGGCCATCCATGTGATGGATGCAACTAAATAGGTACCTAATTATTATCAAAGCTAAGTGACAATTACGCAACATTTCCTTTCATCTTGTGAACTCGTACGCAGAAACGCACCGCACAACACTCCAGTTTTAATTAATACTTGCCAACTACCTGCAATGCAAGCAAATGAAAAAGCTGCCTCCTTACATCATTGCGTAAGAGCCGGTAAATTTTCCCGTCATCAAGTCTTTTCCCTGATCTATTAGTAAGCGGGTTGTTACACCGCTTTCCGCGTATTGTCTTTTATGAGGTGGTGTTTAGTCGCGGCCTCCTTAGCTGGTGTTACAGTTCCTTTGGTACCGCCATAAATGCATGGGAGTGCGGAAGACTTTACTGAAGTCTAGTGAGGGGTGTGTGTCGATAGAAAGGTATGAAAAGTTACGAGATGTTTAGTCTAATACTTCAATAATTTTTACTTAAAGAAATGGTAGAGTTTTGTGTATCTATAACCTGTCTCCGTAAAACGACTATTTCTGTCAGCAAGCAGAAGGCAGACATGATAACACTTTGATGATCCAGTCTAAAGAGCGTTGGAGGCACCACATCTCCAGTATTATATGACCAGGTGTAAGCCGTGTAAGGGGAAACAACGCACAAACTGATAAGGGTTTCTCAGGCCACGAAACTGGAAAAAATTCTTACCATCAGGTGGAAGTATTGGAATATGCACTTGTTTGGTCATCCAAAAGGTCGTTTTTAGAAGAATTTTGCAAAATATGGAAAGAAGCAATCATGTAACAGAGTACTTCCCCCACTAAAACTCCATAGAACAAATCGATAAAAATCACGCCACGGATCCCATCGCGATGCTCATTATTTTTTTTCGACATGCCTGTGAGAGATGCCACTTGTGCATGTTCCACTGAAAAAAAGGCCCATTGTAAGGTGTGGGAACTGGCATGCTAGTCGCTGTGCCACCTGTTGTGTTGCGCTTGCGCTGGTTCGTAGTAGAACAAGACTACACGATGTTTGGTGTCCATTGAAAGCTCTGATGTGTTGCCTTGTTTAGAGTTTACTTCTAAAATAGCAATGTACATCGAAGGGTAGAAAACCTTTCTAAAAATGGCGGGTCACGCCTACATAGCAATTTTGCGGTTTTGACAACACTCGTAATTTATTTCGAATGTGTTTTGTGGTTTTGCATTTGAAGCAGTTTTGGCAATACTTGTGCTAATATATTATTTATTTATGGCTATTCCTATTATGTTCTCAATAGGTTGCGAAAGTAGAGTGTCTAAATATTGCGTTGTTTTCAAATGTAATATTAAACAACAGCGTAGGGTCTGCATGTCTACCTACTTGTTACACAGGTAGGTTAATAAATGATGCTGCATAGGAACCTTTATAATTAGTAAATCTAAAGTTTGCCGAGGTTTCATAATGGTTTAATTCGTTTATTGCGGGACCCATTGAGCCATCCTCCCAAACTATACGGAAGTAATCATCTCCCTCATACTCAAAAAACTTTCATCTTCTCCTTAATGAAACAATAAAAGCTTTAAAAAAATCCTATTTCCGATTTGAAAAAAAAAAGTTGTCGAGGGTGTGGGAATCGCGGGCAGATGCGCAGACGCAGGGCATAGCGCAGGGCAGCGGATCTCCGGCATCTGGGTTCGATTCCGGACGACCGTGGCAACAGCGGAGAGAGCATAATAGACTGCTATTACTTATGTGGGAGGTGATGGATAATTATTGTCATCTGGCGTTGTTTGATGGTCTGTTTTGGGAAGGAATATTTTATAGTAGTTACCTACCGAAATCTTTGTAAGTAGATACTTCGAGTCGTATCGTAGCGGAAATACAATAGAATAGTGGTATGGTTGATCCGGAAATGGACGGCAGAACAAAAGAATACCAACCTGTCAAAACATACAAACAATCACCCTTCACCATCTGAGCTTTACCCTTTTCACCAACTCTAATCTAAACCAAGTAAAAGCACAGAATGTTAGTAAATGGTAGTATGTTTAAAAGTAACCCTTCTCTATTTTGTTTTTATTTTTCACGGTAACACTAACACCGTAAACTGTAACCCTTGCGCCGTTTCCGGCCTGCGCACGCGTCGCTTCCGGTGACTGCGTGTAGTGCTGCGCTGCGCGCTACATACAATGTCAAGTTCGCGCGGCGCGCAACGCAACCATGTGCGCCTGCGCGGTAATGCAGGTAAATAAATAAATAGAATTTGTGCAGTGGCGGACAAAACTCTCTGTTATGTTGTGGCTTAGGTTGTGGAAAGGACTGCAAAATAAATTTTATTTTGTCAGCCCTTGAAAATGAAAACTGAAGTTGGAACCATTTTTCTCAGTAGTTCTATATTTTTTTATACAGATTAATGCTTTGCTTTACACATTATTTTTTTTAAAATTTAGATCACGAATAAGCCCTTTATGGCTTGAGCTCGAGCCAAAGGTAGAGTCAGATCAATGCAAAAAACCCCAACTCTGTAGGTCCGTACCTACATATTTTGTCCCCGAATGTGTCGGTTCACTCAAACGATACCTATTTGTGTTCAGTACCTACATCCGCTGTCGCAGCCACCATCCACCATCCGGCTGCAATTACACCTTCCGAGTCTAAACCGGACGGACGGCTTTTCTATTTCAGGATTTTACAGCAGACCATTCACATTCCGCGTGTTTCAGAATTTTATGTGTTTTCATGGCAATCCATGATTTGATAAAGGTTGAACCGCAGATAAAACGCTGAAGTATTTCGGCAGGCTATCTATAAACCATAGTATAGTAAGGGGTCATAAAACAACATATGTGTGGTAGTTCCTTTTTATTGATAGGCGTGGTAGGCACATTTTTCACTATCCAGCAACTATTTTTTTGTTTTCTTCAATGAGATCATTTTGATATATTATGTACATACTTACTATGAGTTTTAATGCGCAAAGACAAAGGGACGGCTGACTAAGTAAGATTATGTTTTGGAAGTATTTACCTATGTAATTGTGAACACAATTTACGTCCAGAAGGTTTTTCTATTTATTAGGTGTCTTAAAAAATGTATACACTCAACATTTTATATGAATCCATAAATAATTATACTCATTCTATTCACTCAAAAGTACCTATACATTATAAAGTCGAACGGAAGACAATAAAGCCAAAATTGGCCATTTACCAAACGCCGCCCGCCCACACCGCTGTGGGCGGAAGGTTTCACTAAGGCCATTATGTGGCCATATGTTCGCCTCGAGCCCAAAGGGCTTATAAAGGCTTTTAATCAATGTTGATGGCTGTTCTATCGATAAATTCGCCCACGGTGCTTATATAGGACAAAGACACAGATAGCTAAGGGCCGCAGGGAAAGGTAGATAAAATAGATTTGTTAGTAAACTATTTTATATAACAGCATGTGAACGATAGCAATGTATTGCATGAGAAATAAAATAACACAGAAAAGTAAATAGCACGAGTTCACAAATCAGTGAGAAATAAGCATAGCGTTGGTGTTTTTGCAGCAGGTATTTTCATTTAATAAACAAGCTTTAATTATCAGGTTGAGTGGCATTATTGAATTTCATGGAGTTCAACTGTTGTTACAAACACTCATGTTGGACTAGAAGCGAACCATAGTCTCTTCCAAAGCCAATAAAAGTAAAGCTCGTAAATACCTGACTGTTTACTTGTGTTGTGTGTTTGACAAAAGCTCGCTGCCTCAGTCAGATACCAACACGGAGCACAGCACCCCTTCTTGCGGCTTGTCACCCAAGTTTGCAGATTGTGGTGTGTAGCAAGTCCTTGCATATACATTGAAATATTATTAGCGGCTTATACAATTTGCAGCTTACCTCAGAGATACTAATTAATACAATCACTTATCGTAACAATATTTCCAAATGAGCACATCCGGTGGGTGGTTTTAATTCTTCATTATACTTGTTGTATATTTATTATGCAATTGATTCTATTATCACCTTTCCCTTTAGGCCTGTGGGGTGTAGGCGCGCCCACTAACATGCTGCATGGAAAAATTACCAATGTCGGACATCTGGGGCATACAGACTTTAAACTAAGCGACTGGACTGGTAAATCTGTGTGGCATACATTGCTGTTTCTTGCATTTTAGTCACGCCTATATTCCTTATGAGGTAGGCAGATCGTCAAGGATCTCATAATACGGTGTTTTCAAAACGCACGTCTGACAAGATTTGAGGGTTATTTTAGAAAGGACGAACTGTGTAAATTTCTATTTCTTATACAATTTAATTGTCTGTCAGCTCTTCGTCTGAATTTTCTTTCCCAGGCTAACCTGAAGAAAAGCAGCTGAAACATTCTATGTTTTTCTGACGCTCCCAGTCTATTATGTAGGTAAGTACCTATATACAGCGCAATGGATCGCGAATAATAACAGGTCATTGCAGTTGCTTATCGTTGATAGTTTCCAGATTCTTGATAGAATATATACGTGGGAGCTTTAATAACATAATATTCTGAGAATTATGTTAAAATGAAGTCTATTTATTGGAATTTGATGGTGTTTTTTTAACATTGACCTAAATTAATGAACTACCGTTGGTTTGGTTAAAATATATACCGAGACATTTAAATTTTAACGTGAAGCGATATGAGAAAAATGCACAGACATTTGGGAAGAAATTTAATATTTTTGTTTCTAATGATACAATGGTAGCAATTCGTGGTTACAAAATACGCGACTTTACTAATATAAGTCCATACCTGTCACTTTCCATCATGAGAGAACAGAACGGGATGGTATTAATTTTAGTTGAGATTTAGTTAAGTCGGGATCGGACCCAATATAGTCTCAACAAAATATATCCGTGTAGCAGCCGTGATTAGCGATTTTTAATCTTTGTTACTACATTTCATGTTTTAACTTCAAATATTTTATTCCTTGCAGAACTCGGTCTCTACAATTTATCCAACTCATTAACAACCCAATAAATCTTCAAAATTATTAAAACAACCTTAATTGTGTATAAAGCATGGTAATATCTGGTGTCGTAATACCTGTTCCTACTTCCTACAATTTAACAAGTGACCAAAGGGCATGTCAAGGCTACCATGGGGGCGGTGGCGATACTTGTAATATGTCCCACCAAATATGGTCACTTTACATATAAGGTGGTGTGAAGGGACACGGTCGTTTCATTCATTTGATTTATGTCAGTATAACTACGTAAAGTGTGTAATTAAATTTGGTATTCAATTGTATGATTTTGTTATTGACGTCTATACTTCTTGATATGGAAGAAGGAATAAGATAAACATTTTGTTTTGGCCTAAGGCCAAAATGGGTTATGATAATGATTATGAAGTTGAAAACACACCTTGATTGTTCTATCTTGGTTCTTCCATACATGCACATCCTCAGAGACCTAAATTGTTCGTATGTTATTAATGTAAGTAAATAGACTACCTACCTGAAAGACGAGTAATATTTATAGTTCTGAAACAGTTTCCAAATCTATCAGTTCAGCGTTGTTGACTGTGGTTGTTGACTGTGGTCGTCGTCTAACTAAAGACCAGTTATCTACTCAATGAAACATACATGCTTATGTAATTCACGCCATAACACAATAATAATGGCGTCACCGCAATATATTATTTTTACTTATGTCCTTCGGTTTTGTTTGTACCTAGGTAGGTATTTCGGTCAGTAGTTCTGCCCGTTGACGGCTGATCCATCAGCACATTGTTAGAGCACGGAGGTCGTCCGTCTGTCCGTTTGTTCGTCACGCAAGCGTGGGAATATACCCTAATATAAAACTATACCTATATAGCTCATATGAGCTTCCGCGATCTTGTAAACATGAATTTGCTAGTTCGACAGAACTTTGGCGGTAGTAGGTAAGGTACCTACATCGAGAAATACATGAATTAATGTTCCATATTTTGTGTATGTTCTCTTCATGAATAGACACTCTTTATCATAGTCTTATCTTATTTTGTCTGGAAAAGGTTAGGATAATTTTTCTGGTGTTTACCTATAAATATTTTGTTCTTGGAGAAAGTTGTTAGTTACACTCTTACAGTTTATTTAACTGCATTTTGTCAGAATATAGGAGTACGATTTTATTTATAGTCTGAAACCTAAATGCACAGGTTGCTGGTCTGATCTGATAGAAATCAAAATGTCACCCGCTGCAAAAAAAAAGTTTTCCCTTGGCAAAGATGTAATTTCCCGTGGTAAATAGCCTATGTTACTCAGGGTGAACGTAGCTTTCTAATGGTGAAAGAATTTTTGAAATTGGTTCAGTAGTTTTTGAGTTTATTCGTTACAAACAGACACATACACACACACACTAAAATACAAATCTTTCCTCTTTATAATATTATAATTAATAGGATTTAATAACTTGTTTCGAGTGAGCATTCAGTTAAATTATTATACCTAATTCAAAAATCACTTTGTATTTATGTTTACAGTTATTTTATAGATCGTTTAGCAATTGTATTACGGTCAATGATCACGTTAAGCAGCAGATTTTTTATCGTAGAGTTTGAAAAAAAACATCTTAACCAGTAATGTAATTTTTTAAAGATTTTGCCATTATTTGCTGGTGCCAAACTAGGGTAATCTCCAATAGAGACGATTTGGCCCAAATTAAGTTGTTAGAAGTCTCAATAATGGCGGCAGGAAATAACGAAATGACGGTAATCGACAAAAAATTTAGCAGTACCTAAACATGATTTGCGCATTTGCGGCTTATTGTCTTCTTTTTACAAAAAAATATAAGAATTGCGCAGTTGCAAACGCAATAAATTAGTATTGCGATACTTTTTCTATTATAAAAAAGTACTTACAATAAAGAACTATGTTTACCAGGTTCGTACTAACGTATTACCATTAGCATGTGAACAAAAATGTTAGTTAATGTATACTTTGACATGGTCTTACGACTCTATGTTTGCATGCCAAATAATTTGGTTAAATGTGTGATACTGACATTTTATATGATTTTGTGACATCTATGTATATTCGAACCACATTTAAAGCAAATAAAGAATTCATTCATTCATTCATCCAATTTTTTTAAAAACGTTTCGGAAAAATTACTCCTTTCTTTTCTGTCTCAATTATTAACAATATCTATCATTTAGTACACCTTGGTAGGTTGTGATTGGACACATTCTGTAATCCAAACAAGTGGTATCTCTGATTACCGCAGTAAAAACAGTAACGAGGTACCAACTTGGTACTACCAAGAACAGCGTGGGACCGGTGTCGGGTGCTCTTGCGCACATTTCGCTGTCGTTATCCGTCTCTTAGACTGTAATATAAGCGGTTTATTATAAACTTTACGGGTGGCGAGTAGATATTAGTACCTATCAGATAAGGATGAATGTGATACGGAGTTTGGCAAGCGTTGATTGAACTCCACAAAATATTATAATTTGAGGATTGACCCTATGCTTCTTTTTAAAAATTTGGTACATATAACTTATCTATGTTTTAGTCATAAATTTAATAAATACGTAGACCTATTTTTATGTTAATTAACCATTTGTTACTTAGGTATACTTCAGCTAGAGGCAAATTTTGACTGCAGGATAGCTTTATTCTCACACGAAAATCATCAAACCACGGGTAAAAACAAGTTGTGGAAAACTAATCACTATTGCATAAGCTAAATGTGTCTAACATAACACTATTGACCTGGCACGTCCCCCTATATAGGAGGTTTCCTCACTTCCCTCCACCTAGACAAGTTGGAGACAGCAGTACCTACATTTCAACACCATTCAAAGCAGAAAATTATATCTTTGACATCTAGAACGGATATTACGAACACATCCATTCCGATTTGCAATTTAATGCTGTGGTATTAGAAGTCACACTGTGTGGATTGGAAATATTTTATTAGAGAAACGACTCCAGGGTTCATCGGGTCGTTTGACTCGAAACCCATACGACAAGAAGAAGGAAACCCAACCAAGGGCATCTCATAAAAAATTTGACTAGTCATTTGTCAATTTCTATTCCGGGAGAACAGAAAGAGGCGATAATAGTTTTAGTTAAGTAGCGTTTAGTTTAGCGATATTACTAAACTAGCCAAAGAATAAAAGGAAATTACTAGCACTGTGCTTGCTAACTGCTACGCCTCATTAGGTATCATGTAAATTTTGATTTGACATTGCAAAAGAGACATAAAAAATGTAGGTAGTTGTTGATTGCAAATAAGATCGTAATCTAGTTTAGTTGGCAATAACAAACCGCAAATTATATCTAATTCCTATTGATTGATAAGTAATTATAGTTTGGCAACCCAGTCCGTTTTGTGACCTAGCTCTTTTTAACTGTTTTGATTGTATCTTTGAAGTTTTTGTTCTCTACGTCCGTATAGCGAATTATAAGATGGATCATTTGCTTAAAAGGATGTCTAATTGAGATCATCACGATTGTGCTATTACAGCGATATCTTTGCAGATGTTTTGTCGTGGCTCGTCAGCTTTTTGCCTTTAAAAATATAATCCTGGAAGCATTGCTTTGCTCTATGATCTCTTTATAGATTCGTCTTGAAGAAGAGACTTAGAATCGGCCAATAAGAGATCATCAGGACATAGTTTGGGACGTATTTACAGTACAAAATTCTATTTATTTATTTATTTAACAGTTTATTGTACACATGAACATACACAGAACAATTACATAGGAATTACGACACAACAGGCACTGCTTATTTCTAAAAAGAAATTCTATTTTATTCTACAAATCCCACTTAATGTGCTTCAAACTCAGGCGTTTCATATCATCATCATCATCAAAGATCAGTCCTCATGTCAATCCTGGCTTCCTGTCCTCACCCAACCCACAATATTATCGATCTTGATTGATCTAACATTCATATTCCTATGGTAATTGGAGCGTGTCACTCTACCATACAAAATTTACGATGGGATCCGTGTCATTTAATCACCATCCAAATGTTTGTATGAATATTTATAGATTCTACGGCCTAAGTTATTTTCTCTAATAGAAAATGTCGATTTAATTTGTATTATCGATTTTTACATTTAAATTCGATATTGATAAAATTGAAGCTTCTAAATAAAATGGTTGTGTTAAAGTAAATGCTTCATATAATTTTTCTGCTACTTCAAAGTCTTAAAGTATCTTTCGAATACATTTTACGAGTAAATGTAATAAATATTATCATCTGCAGTCATAAAATATTTCTTAGAAAATAAAGGATTGATGAACATTGATCTGTTACTACTAATTTAGTAGTACTTACAAAGATACAATGTTATTCGATGGAGGTGTGGTATTATCAGTCCTTTATCATCGCAATACTTTACGCTAGATACCGTTTGCAACGGTGAACGCTCTAGCAGTCTAGTCTAGCACTAACTAGCTAGTTTGCGCTTGCGCATGCGATTATACGGTTGCGTAAGAGTTGATTATCGGGATTATCGCGCGTTTACTGGAGGACAGTTAGATCGTCCTGTTTCATGGGCTTGTCTTACACTGATACGAAACAAAAATCTTGAATTGAATTTAAAAGTCCGCAAATTAATGGTGGAAATGCAAAATGATACGGCGGCGAGCCGACGCTAAAAGATTGGGATAAAGGTTACAATGATGATGCTGTTTGTTTCTGTAGTATGTCATCATCAACTGATATTTTTTATTTGATTGCGATTTTGATTGACTCTCACAATAATTTTCAACTTATTGCTCTACTTTTTAATTGTTCGCCTAATATCGTCGGTGTAAAGACGTCCAAACTGGTCGACCTCGCAAGGCCGCACATCCGGTGTCCGAATAAGGCATTCATTCACCTCACTACACTATTCTATACATAACCGTCCTCTAGCTCCGGTAAGATTAGACTTAACTTATCTCATTTCTCATACGGACAGTTTTTGTACGCGGTTTTTATTATTGCATTTCTTGGGATAGCGGTACGTTACGGTAGCTTTTTTGTGGGTTTTAATTTAATGATCGTAGATTTGTGATTTGGTAAGGACGGCGGTGAAAAAAATATGGGTGCTTCGGTGTAGAGCTCGTCTTCTTTATAAACTTTAGTGTGATCGGAATCCAAATGAAAATTTAGGGTCGCATTATATTTTTGCCTTTCTAATATCATAGCTGTTTTTGGTTTTCTTCTCCTTCTATCGAGTGGGTTTTTAATTTGTCAATCTACCCGCTAAACCTAAACCCTGAGTTTTTACCACATCATAAACTTCTGACATGGTTTGTGTGACGACCACTTGGTGTACCTGTAATGATGACGTTTAGCCTATTAGATCACCGGCCCAATAACATGAAAACCGGCAAACCCTACATTTCCCATGGCGTAACATTTCAGCAGGGAAGGAAGCGGTTACTCGTATTCAACAGCACGTTGGTACACAACAGTGGAACGACTAATTATAGTGCGGGTTCGATTCCGGCCGCATCCTGCGGTGCGCGTGCGCAGAGGGAGTTCCCAGAAAACGCTACTTTGTGTCTACACCGTCTGGATGGTGGTGATGGTAAAATTTGTTTCCATTATAGGACGTTTCTTTGAGCTAAAGCCGGTTGGGGATATAAGAATCTAAGGTGTTCTCTTACGAAAAGGTCGAAGAATAAAATATCATCGTCAACAGTCTAGTCGTAGCTTGGACATTTAACAAACTCAGAAGTAATAGCGAACTCGTCAAAATGATGGGTTTCCTATGAGTTTTTACTTTTAATTTTTACAGTACCTATTATTCTCTGGAATCGAGGCAGTTGGTATGTTTCATTTATCGCTCTAAGTTCACCATAAAAGAATTAATAAGAAAAATATATCTCACAGAATACACTAACTTAATCTAACAGTAATCTAATAGTCGCAATCTGGATGCCACGCTTGGAGGTCACTCTGAATGGCATTATCACACACTCAAGTAATACACAATCATAACAACCATTGCTAATTAAGGAGTTATCAGTACAAGTTATCTAGCAACTACTATATCTACTTATTGTATAAGAATTCTGAAATCGACCGGAGAGGGCAGAGGTCGCGAATAGGAGCATTGTTGATTCTTCACGGTAAACGACTATTTATATACGGAGTGTAAGTACATTCTAAGACGATAAAAAACAATTAGGAATACAACATAATATTATATAAATATTTCGTGTCGTACTCCAATAGAATGATAAGTTTAGTAGGCAACGTGTAACATAAAGGGTATATGCATCTTGAAATGTGTGAATCTACCCATGAAACTGAACAACTTTCCCTAAGAAACATCAGTCGAAAGACGAAAAATTAATTTTGATTTCCCATACTAAACGCGCTATCAGCTGATGCATTTTGTATGGAAGGTCAACTTTTTTTTTCGTTTTTCGACCTATGTTCCTTGGGGAAAGTTGTTTAGTTTCATGGGTAGATTCACACATTTCTCGATGCATATACCCTTTCTGTTACACGTTGTATACCTACCTAAAACAACAGAAAAATCAGTTTTAAGATTTATGCAACTGTAAATTCCTATCTCTATATATAACTACTTACTGTTAATAAGACTGTGTATAGTATAGTCTGGGCATTAGTGAGCCTTGCACAGCTCATTACTCGTGTCCTATTGTCTGTCCATCTATCTCACTGGGAACACTGAGAGCTGAATTGCTACAGAAGTAGAAGTGCCTCTCAACAATGACCTAGGATAAGGATATGTATGATAGCGGAGTTGTACATATATGTAGATTTCTGGTCTAGGTCTAGGGTACTAAGCAAACTCTCACGTTTTTATTTGTAGAGATTTTACATATTTTGTTATATCTTTCTCTTCTTCATATACGGCCATGCCACTTCTTTGGCTTCGAACTTCTGTTCCATTGACTTTACTGTGCGGCAGATATATGAATCAAGATTTAACATTTCAGTAGCTGCTCTAACGCAATTATAGTCATCAACTTTCCAATTTCTATTTCTTAGAGAAACTTCTCATTTTTTCACAGCATTCAGCGCTATGTCATTGCCAGGGGTAGAGACTTTTGTTTGAAAGCTTTACTATCTCTTTGCGTAATATTTAGACAAGAAAGTGCTAAAATATGCACTTATATTTGTGGGATTATCAAATGAAGGAATCTACAAAAGTTCACAGGGTCAAAGTTGCCATAACTTTTTGTGCACCTAGTGAATTAAAATATCTCCCATTTTTTGCCAACTGCATAAATAATTCCTTACCGGTGTGTGTCCTATCTTCTACAAGCCCTATTATCAGTATCTAGTTCTCCAATTTCCCCGTCGTAAGGGCTTGTAGAAGATAGGACACACACCGGTAAGGAATTATTTATGCAGTTGGCAAAAAATGGGAGATATTTTAATTCACTAGGTGCACAAAAAGTTATGGCAACTTTGACCCTGTGAACTTTTGTAGATTCCTTCATTTGATAATCCCACAAATATAAGTGCATATTTTAGCACTTTCTTGTCTAAATATTACGCAAAGAGATAGTAAAGCTTTCAAACAAAAGTCTCTACCCCTGGCAATGACATAGCGCTGAATGCTGTGAAAAAATGAGAAGTTTCTCTAAGAAATAGAAATTGGAAAGTTGATGACTATAATTGCGTTAGAGCAGCTACTGAAATGTTAAATCTTGATTCATATATCTGCCGCACAGTAAAGTCAATGGAACAGAAGTTCGAAGCCAAAGAAGTGGCATGGCCGTATATGAAGAAGAGAAAGATATAACAAAATATGTAAAATCTCTACAAATAAAAACGTGAGAGTTTGCTTAGTACCCTAGACCTAGACCAGAAATCTACATATATGTACAACTCCGCTATCATACATATCCTTATCCTAGGTCATTGTTGAGAGGCACTTCTACTTCTGTAGCAATTCAGCTCTCAGTGTTCCCAGTGAGATAGATGGACAGACAATAGGACACGAGTAATGAGCTGTGCAAGGCTCACTAATGCCCAGACTATACTATACACAGTCTTATTAACAGTAAGTAGTTATATATAGAGATAGGAATTTACAGTTGCATAAATCTTAAAACTGATTTTTCTGTTGTTTTAGGTAGGTATACAACGTGTAACAGAAAGGGTATATGCATCGAGAAATGTGTGAATCTACCCATGAAACTAAACAACTTTCCCCAAGGAACATAGGTCGAAAAACGAAAAAAAAAGTTGACCTTCCATACAAAATGCATCAGCTGATAGCGCGTTTAGTATGGGAAATCAAAATTAATTTTTCGTCTTTCGACTGATGTTTCTTAGGAAAGTTGTTCAGTTTCATGGGTAGATTCACACATTTCAAGATGCATATACCCTTTATGTTACACGTTGCCTACTAAACTTATCATTCTATTGGAGTACGACACGAAATATTTATATAATATTATGTTGTATTCCTAATTGTTTTTTATCGTCTTAGAATGTACTTACACTCCGTATATAAATAGTCGTTTACCGTGAAGAATCAACAATGCTCCTATTCGCGACCTCTGCCCTCTCCGGTCGATTTCAGAATTCTTATACAATAAGTAGATATAGTAGTTGCTAGATAACTTGTACTGATAACTCCTTAATTAGCAATGGTTGTTATGATTGTGTATTACTTGAGTGTGTGATAATGCCATTCAGAGTGACCTCCAAGCGTGGCATCCAGATTGCGACTATTAGATTACTGTTAGATTAAGTTAGTGTATTCTGTGAGATATATTTTTCTTATTAATTCTTTTATGGTGAACTTAGAGCGATAAATGAAACATACCAACTGCCTCGATTCCAGAGAATAATAGGTACTGTAAAAATTAAAAGTAAAAACTCATAGGAAACCCATCATTTTGACGAGTTCGCTATTACTTCTGAGTTTGTTAAATGTCCAAGCTACGACTAGACTGTTGACGATGATATTTATTCTTCGACCTTTTCGTAAGAGAACACCTTAGATTCTTATATCCCCAACCGGCTTTAGCTCAAAGAAACGTCCTATAATGGAAACAAATTTTACCATCACCACCATCCAGACGGTGTAGACACAAAGTAGCGTTTTCTGGAACTCCCTCTGCGCACGCGCACCGCAGGATGCGGCCGGAATCGAACCCGCACTATAATTAGTCGTTCCACTGTTGTGTACCAACGTGCTGTTGAATACGAGTAACCGCTTCCTTCCCTGCTGAAATGTTACGCCATGGGAAATGTAGGGTTTGCCGGTTTTCATGTTATTGGGCCGGTGATCTAATAGGCTAAACGTCATCATTACAGGTACACCAAGTGGTCGTCACACAAACCATGTCAGAAGTTTATGATGTGGTAAAAACTCAGGGTTTAGGTTTAGCGGGTAGATTGACAAATTAAAAACCCACTCGATAGAAGGAGAAGAAAACCAAAAACAGCTATGATATTAGAAAGGCAAAAATATAATGCGACCCTAAATTTTCATTTGGATTCCGATCACACTAAAGTTTATAAAGAAGACGAGCTCTACACCGAAGCACCCATATTTTTTTCACCGCCGTCCTTACCAAATCACAAATCTACGATCATTAAATTAAAACCCACAAAAAAGCTACCGTAACGTACCGCTATCCCAAGAAATGCAATAATAAAAACCGCGTACAAAAACTGTCCGTATGAGAAATGAGATAAGTTAAGTCTAATCTTACCGGAGCTAGAGGACGGTTATGTATAGAATAGTGTAGTGAGGTGAATGAATGCCTTATTCGGACACCGGATGTGCGGCCTTGCGAGGTCGACCAGTTTGGACGTCTTTACACCGACGATATTAGGCGAACAATTAAAAAGTAGAGCAATAAGTTGAAAATTATTGTGAGAGTCAATCAAAATCGCAATCAAATAAAAAATATCAGTTGATGATGACATACTACAGAAACAAACAGCATCATCATTGTAACCTTTATCCCAATCTTTTAGCGTCGGCTCGCCGCCGTATCATTTTGCATTTCCACCATTAATTTGCGGACTTTTAAATTCAATTCAAGATTTTTGTTTCGTATCAGTGTAAGACAAGCCCATGAAACAGGACGATCTAACTGTCCTCCAGTAAACGCGCGATAATCCCGATAATCAACTCTTACGCAACCGTATAATCGCATGCGCAAGCGCAAACTAGCTAGTTAGTGCTAGACTAGACTGCTAGAGCGTTCACCGTTGCAAACGGTATCTAGCGTAAAGTATTGCGATGATAAAGGACTGATAATACCACACCTCCATCGAATAACATTGTATCTTTGTAAGTACTACTAAATTAGTAGTAACAGATCAATGTTCATCAATCCTTTATTTTCTAAGAAATATTTTATGACTGCAGATGATAATATTTATTACATTTACTCGTAAAATGTATTCGAAAGATACTTTAAGACTTTGAAGTAGCAGAAAAATTATATGAAGCATTTACTTTAACACAACCATTTTATTTAGAAGCTTCAATTTTATCAATATCGAATTTAAATGTAAAAATCGATAATACAAATTAAATCGACATTTTCTATTAGAGAAAATAACTTAGGCCGTAGAATCTATAAATATTCATACAAACATTTGGATGGTGATTAAATGACACGGATCCCATCGTAAATTTTGTATGGTAGAGTGACACGCTCCAATTACCATAGGAATATGAATGTTAGATCAATCAAGATCGATAATATTGTGGGTTGGGTGAGGACAGGAAGCCAGGATTGACATGAGGACTGATCTTTGATGATGATGATGATATGAAACGCCTGAGTTTGAAGCACATTAAGTGGGATTTGTAGAATAAAATAGAATTTCTTTTTAGAAATAAGCAGTGCCTGTTGTGTCGTAATTCCTATGTAATTGTTCTGTGTATGTTCATGTGTACAATAAACTGTTAAATAAATAAATAAATAGAATTTTGTACTGTAAATACGTCCCAAACTATGTCCTGATGATCTCTTATTGGCCGATTCTAAGTCTCTTCTTCAAGACGAATCTATAAAGAGATCATAGAGCAAAGCAATGCTTCCAGGATTATATTTTAAAGGCAAAAAGCTGACGAGCCACGACAAAACATCTGCAAAGATATCGCTGTAATAGCACAATCGTGATGATCTCAATTAGACATCCTTTTAAGCAAATGATCCATCTTATAATTCGCTATACGGACGTAGAGAACAAAAACTTCAAAGATACAATCAAAACAGTTAAAAAGAGCTAGGTCACAAAACGGACTGGGTTGCCAAACTATAATTACTTATCAATCAATAGGAATTAGATATAATTTGCGGTTTGTTATTGCCAACTAAACTAGATTACGATCTTATTTGCAATCAACAACTACCTACATTTTTTATGTCTCTTTTGCAATGTCAAATCAAAATTTACATGATACCTAATGAGGCGTAGCAGTTAGCAAGCACAGTGCTAGTAATTTCCTTTTATTCTTTGGCTAGTTTAGTAATATCGCTAAACTAAACGCTACTTAACTAAAACTATTATCGCCTCTTTCTGTTCTCCCGGAATAGAAATTGACAAATGACTAGTCAAATTTTTTATGAGATGCCCTTGGTTGGGTTTCCTTCTTCTTGTCGTATGGGTTTCGAGTCAAACGACCCGATGAACCCTGGAGTCGTTTCTCTAATAAAATATTTCCAATCCACACAGTGTGACTTCTAATACCACAGCATTAAATTGCAAATCGAATGGATGTGTTCGTAATATCCGTTCTAGATGTCAAAGATATAATTTTCTGCTTTGAATGTGTTGAAATGTAGGTACTGCTGTCTCCAACTTGTCTAGGTGGAGGGAAGTGAGGAAACTCCTATATAGGGGACGTGCCAGGTCAATAGTGTTATGTTAGACACATTTAGCTTATGCATAGTGATTAGTTTTCCACAACTTGTTTTTACCCGTGGTTTGATGATTTTCGTGTGAGAATAAAGCTATCCTGCAGTCAAAATTTGCCTCTAGCTGAAGTATACCTAAGTAACAAATGGTTAATTAACATAAAAATAGGTCTACGTATTTATTAAATTTATGACTAAAACATAGATAAGTTATATGTACCAAATTTTTAAAAAGAAGCATAGGGTCAATCCTCAAATTATAATATTTTGTTGGAGTTCAATCAACGCTTGCCAAACTCCGTATCACATTCATCCTTATCTGATAGGTACTAATATCTACTCGCCACCCTA